>JAXIVD010000268.1:127500-192500 GCA_036785275.1 Cancer borealis | reverse complement strand
ATGGTTTCTCGTGACCTTTCTAACTTCCCGTCACATGATTTGAAAGCATGACCTCGTAGAGAGAGAGAGAGAGAGAGAGAGAGAGAGAGAGAGAGAGAGAGAGAGAGAGAGAGAGAGAGAGACCTACCTACCTATGTAGAGAGAAAGTCGAAAATCTTTATCATCTCTCTCTCTCTCTCTCTCTCTCTCTCTCTCTCTCTCTCTCTCTCTCTCTCTCTCTCTCTCTCTCTCTGATAGTGATGTTCCAGGCCAGCGAGTCAAGGGAGAAAGGTCAGGGCCGCCAAGGTGTCCTCAATATGCCAGGTGAAGAAGCACAATAAGTAGGCAAGAGCAGAAATCAGCTAGTTGGTCCCACGTTGAAATGCAGAGCGCGACCTACCCAAGAACTTTCCCTCCTCCTCTTCTTCCTTCTCCTCCTTTGTCTCTTCTTCCTTGTTGCTGATGCCGTGGGGCTTTATAAGAGGATACAGTTGATAAAAGAATGACGTAATGGTATTAATGGATATTACATGACTTGAATGACTGTTCATATATCCGCATTTAGATTTTTTTTCTTTCTCTTTACTCCCATGACCTCACCATGTAAATGCGTGTGTTATTACGCGCCAAAAACAGTCAAAACATTGTATTCATGATATTCAAATAATCGTATATTGCCTGGTGTTAATTAAGAATGGTATGTTGTAACCTTCTTCCTGCTTCTTTCCCGCCTTCCTTTTCTCTATCTCCCTATATATTTTCCTTCTCTATTTCTTCAGTTCCTTTCTTCCTTCTTCCTCGCTTCACTTCCTTCCACGCATTCACTACACCCGCATTATTCCATTCACTCTCCCTCTCTTACCCTAAATTTGCTCACTCAGCGGCGATGAGAGAGAGAGAGAGAGAGAGAGAGAGAGAGAGAGAGAGAGAAGTGGAGCAGACACTTGAAAGCCACATTCTCGTGTCATTTAACTCCCTCTTCTCCTCCTCCTCCTCTTTAATCTTTCTTTTGAGAGCGAGGAGTGCAAGGACCCAAGAAGAACCGCCATTATTAACTGTACGACAAGAGTGAAGAGTGAGAAACAGTGATAGGAAAGAAAAAAATAATAATAAAATTCTACCACACTGGAATGTTCGCTTATTTTCATATCGACATGTCAGTCTCAAGGCCACGGCGTAATTATTATGTGTGGTATTGTGTTCGTGTCAATTGTTATTATTATTATGATTATTGTTATTATTATTATTATTATATTATTGTTATTGATGATGACAACGCTTTATTCTATTGTAATTATACGTTATTTGCCATTTAGATAATATTGCCAACATACTATTACTACTACCACTACTACTACTACTACTACTACTACTACTACTACTACTACTGTTAGAAGCGGTACTAGTCTATTGTTAATATTTCTTTAACAGTCACTAATATCACGATAACAATACCACTATATACCACACAACCACCACCACCTTCCGATATCACAGCTTGCAACACTGCTTCCGTTGTATATAAAACAGTGTTATAAACATTCCACACGTACCTCCCCATTGTTAGAGAGAGAGAGAGAGAGAGAGAGAGAGAGAGAGAGAGAGAGATATACGGAGTGGTACGGAGAACTTTCGTGGTCATAAAAATCACCCTTTGGGAAGCTTTCACTGTGTGTGTGCATGTGTGTACTGTGTGTACTGTGTAAGACCTTGAACTCAAATATAACGATGACTGCTTAAATTTACTGTCAGATTTTTTGTCTCTCTCTCTCTCTCTCTCTCTCTCTCTCTCTCTCTCTCTCTCTCTCTCTCTCTCTCTCTCTCTCTCTCTCTCTCTCTCTCTCTCTCTCTCTCTCTCTCTCTCTCTCTCTCTCTTTTGTTCTCGTTGATGGAATGCAAGTGCGAGGCTGAAGACAATGATCAGTTGTCAGATACTATTTATACAACAATATTATCTTTGCATGGGGCTCACAATTATGGCGTCGTACTGAGTCACATTGGATAATAATATTCGTACTTTTCCTTTATTTAATTAAGTTATTCTCATCTTTCCTCGCTGTATATTGTGACTATATATATATATATATATATATATATATATATATATATATATATATATATATATATATATATATATATGGATTTTTTTCCGGTATTTGTTAATAATCTCTCCTCTTTCCTTTGTTTACTTTCTTGCATACATCCTTTCTTTAAAGTTTGACAATGATAAGTTCAAATATATAAATTGCTGCGTAGAAGACGTAGATTCTTTGTCCCTCCTTCCATCCCTACTTCCATCTCTTCCTCTTCTCTCTTTGTTTGACCTTTGGGTGCCACTCTGTCTACTATGGCCTCTCACTCCTTCAGTCTCCCCCTCCCACCCACACCCACACACACTTCACCCTCCTCCCTCTCCCTCTCCCTCCCATTTCCCTCTCATCATACGTAGTAACCTCCTTCTCTCTTCCTTCCTCCCCCTCTACCTCCCTCCATTCCATTCAGAAACACTTATATTATTATCGTCACTTTTTTTTTATCCCTTCACACTGCCATATTCAGCGTAGGAAGGATGGATGTATTCAGTTCCACTTGCACGGTAGATCTTGTGTATCGAATGTCCTTCCCGCCTTCCCACCAGTTTTGAAATATATGAGTACCTATTGAGTGCGCAGTGATTTTCATTCTCATCTTTCATCTTCTTCCTTCTCCTTCCTCTTCATCTGCCGTCCTTATCCTCGTTCTCTTCTTCCTCCATTTTTCTCCTACCTCATCCTATTTTTTCTCCTTTGTCCTCTTCTTTCTTCTCTTTTCTTCATCCTCCATTTAAATTAAGGACTAGTTCGCCATCTGTGTCTGTTCGACGTTCTTCCTCTTCTTAGTTCGCCACCTGTGTTAAATGATGTGTTCAACGTTCTTCCTCCTCCTCCTCCTCCTCGCTACATTCACTTTCCTCTCTTCTACACACACCACCCTCACCACTCACTCCATCATCACACTCAGCGGATGAAAAGATGAATGTATATAAACCATTTCAAACATGGACTTAATGGACGAATTATTATGAAAACATTCTCTCTCTCTCTCTCTCTCTCTCTCTCTCTCTCTCTCTCTCTCTCTCTCTCTCTCTCTCTCTCTCTCTCTCTCTCTCTCTCTCTCTCTCTCTCTCTCTCTCTCTCTCTCTCTTTCTCTGTGTAGTGTGAGTAACCTTGCAGTTCAGTAGTGTAGTGGGCGGTGGTGGTGACTCAATCAAATACAGGTGCTCTCTCTCTCTCTCTCTCTCTCTCTCTCTCTCTCTCTCTCTCTCTCTCTCTCTCTCTCTCTCTCTCTCTCTCTCTCTCTCTCTCTCATAATTCTAGTTTATTGATTAAAAATGTAGAAATTTCCGTTAAGAAACATTTGGATTATCAATTGTGAAACTTCAAAATATGTACTTTATCGGTCATTTTGACTAGATAAAGAAAAAAAAGTTACAATGAAGAGTTAAACAATCACGATCATCTGATTGATATTATAGATAAGGATAAGGATAAGAGTGATGGCACCAATAACCAAGAACACGACGAGACAGATAGGCAGACTGACCCCAACCCAGACAGACAGGGAGACAGACCGACCCACAGACAGATAGACTGGTCCTGAAGCAGAACACGACAGATAACATTTAAAGAGGACGTTATAGCTATTTTAGGGCATCACTGGCACACCTTAAAATAAACTGGTAGCACTAGCACGTGTTTTATTACTTGGACAAAAACGAGCGTGGGAGGGTAGATAACATGCAGAGTAGACTGTGTAACATGCGATTAGATGATCAAGTAATACTCTCCCTCTATAGTGAAGTTGTTGGCATGTGACAACGATGAAGTCACTAGGGATTATCATAGCCTTGGATAGATCACTTTTTTGGTTATACATTATGAATATCGTGTATCAGCATGTCTTTTAATAACTTAGTTTTTTTTTTATTATTTTATTTATTTTATTTTGTATATATATATACCTTGAACCAGCTTGCCCTCTCGTTACATGCACGTACTACGTCGTGGTTTATTAAATGTTGAACAATGGTACGCTGCCGTGTAAAGGGCAAACCAGAATATTAGAACATGAGATCCGTTTGTATGTGTTTTCCTCAAAGTTGATGGCATTGGCTACAACTATCGAGGTTAACACACACACACACACACACACACACACACACACACACACACACACACACACACACACACACACACACACACACACATTTACAGACTAAATCCTGTAAAAACACAAATTGTCAAGAATATTTGCTGAGTAGTAACGTCCTGGCCAGTCACTCGACAGTCTGAGGTTTCTGCCCCGCTCAGGGTGCAAAATTTTCACCGATGTGCGAGCAGTTACTGTCCTCCTTCCTTGAGCAAGAGTATGGGGTGTGTGGTGTGTCAAGGTCACAGCCTTACATATAGATCGGACTTTATGATCTGTAATCTCTCTGGGATGGTAATGGCTGGCGATCACGAGTCCAGCGCAGCATGTGATCATCAAGATTGTAGATGAATTACACACAATGACGAAGCATGTATTTAGTTTATATCTTAAAAGTATATATGATGTAAGTTGGTGGTCTTTGTGTTGCGATGATGGTGTGTTGCTGGGAGCGTGTCTGTAACATTTTTACGTAATAGTGGCAACAGGAGTGCTTCATGTGGGCAGCAGTGTTGCCACTATCTTGACAGCTGCTGTCCAAACTGTTGACATGATGGGGCTGCAACGCTACCTTCTGCTCTTTGCCAGTGATGGTTGACTCTACCAACTTTATTTGAATATGTCCTGTCTTTAATTCCCTTAATCTCCTAGGAACAATTTTTCACACAAGTTTTATTTTTATGAAAACAGAACTTGTTGAAGGCTTATTCATAGTCAGTCTCCCATCATCTGTTATCCTTGAAATTATTATAGAATACTTGAAAACCCCATCTAATTTTCAGCCACCATCCTATTCTTACGGGTTTGAAGAGGGAACCATTTATATCAACTTTGCAGTAACCAGCTCCAAAAAGGAGATTTAAAGAGTAGAGTGAAAGAGTAGCTTTTTACCGTCTTTATTTTCATTACAGGAGGCTCATAGCATGGTGAACAGCGCAAACCAGCGAGCCGCCAACGCTGAAAGATCGCTGAGGGAGGCAGAAATGCAAGTAGAGGTGCTGCAGGCGGAGGTAACAGCCCTGAAAGCCCTAGTGATAACCTCTACCCCCGCAGCGCCCAACCCACACCTCCACCCACAGCTTATCTCCAAGAGCGTCGCGGAGACTGGTAGGTGGCGCATCCTTAAGTTTTTAGCTCGTCTTGCATTTACCACTTATTGTTGCTCTAATTCCTCCTCTTTCTTTCTAACTTTCTCGCGTTATATTTTTGCTTGCTGATGCTCTGCTTCCTCCTCTTTCTTTCTTCTATCTTTCTCACGTTAGTTCTTGCTTTCTTTCTCAATAAGCTGAGTAACTGTGCAAGGCTATAAAATAAAGTGTGGGGAAATGAGAAGAGGTCGGGTTGAAGGGAAGTGTCATCCGTTATGTTGATTAGAACACAAGTGTTATGCTGTAATTATAATACCATTAAATTTCCTCCACGTTGTCATTATTCTCATCATCATCCATTACCACACCCATCACCGTGGTACCATCATCATCATCATCATCATCATCACCACCACCACCACCACCACCACCACCACCACCACCACCACCACCACTTTGCTTCCCACACAAGACTAGGGCAGTGTGAGGGTGAGGTAGGGTGAAGGTGAGGGGTTAGGGGAAACTACTGGGTCTGGGAAACTCGAACCTGCAAAGTAGCACAGCGGAAAACAGAAAAGCCAGTCATCCACACACACACACACACACACACACACACACACACACACACACACACACACACACACACACACTGGTTAGACAACACATTTTTTTTTAGCATGCATCACTTCCTTTTTTGTTTACTTAGACAAGTAAAATAATAGCAAACAATATTAAAAGACAAAATGAGGAACCTAGATAAAATATTATAAAAAAAAACAGGAGTGGTGATCGAGACTTAAGAAAATGTGTACAGAACAAACTCTGGAGGCATAAATATGTCTTCCAAATTATAAACATATAATAACAAAGGAAGAGGAAATGTTTTTAGGTTGTGATGGAGAATATGGAACACGGTGAAAGGAAGTGAAACAATGAAGTAATATGTCGTTTGATGACTTGACTGACCTCGCACTTACAGCGTGTTTTTGTCATCTAAGGCTGAGAGAATACATGTATATAATTACTTAATGTTCTAATAGTAATGAATGTGTTCCACGTTTAGACCTGTTAAATGCGACGCAAAAATTGAGAACAGCTGAATATTTAATTAAGGAAGTGTGTGTGTGTGTGTGTGTGTGTGTGTGTGTGTGTGTGTGTGTGTGTGTGTGTGTGTGTCATTTCATCAAATAGTTACATGAACTCAGCATCCTCTTCCTTTACTTCGTTCATTCTTTCGTAATTTTGTATTTATTTTTTTCTATTTCTTCGTTTCAACCTTGAATCAGAAAAATGGAGTTAAAAGGATAATGGTAATGATAATGCAGTTAAAACATAACCTTGACTCGCATGGCAGTATCACTTATTCAAGGTAAAAACTGATTGAATTAATATCACTTGTCACTCATGGCTGGCAGGGGTGTCCCTTATAACCACCTGTGGGTCTGGGAGCAAGCAAGTGTATCACCACCTTTAAATAATGTCTGAATCCACCATTGTATTACTTATTTACGGTATTCTGGTGTTGCTGGTAGTGGAAATGTTTCTTGATACTGTTGTTAATATTTGTACATTACCTCGAGATGATGCAAGTACATGTCTAGTTGTATTGCAATGTGTAGAGATTTTTATGTTCATCCTGTCTACGTGTTGATGAAACCAACATACTTGATCTGTTGTTATCCCTTCGTGTTGATAGATGCTCACAATCCCAACCCTGCTTCTCAACTCCTCACTTATTGGGCCATCAGTCAGTGGCATTGCACCTCATCATGCTTCATCCTCTTGACATCATCATCTTTATTGGGGCAAGTTTCACTACCATAAAGCTGCACACACCTCACACATAAAGCATACATTCTACCTTGCTTATGTTGGGAAGACTTTCTCATTGTTAGTTGCTGAATTAGATACTTCAACTTCTACCACCCACTTCTAACTTTCCCTTTAGAACTGGCTTCTGATCCACCTCCTCCACTAATCCCATCACACAAGTAACATAATTTGTCAGACTCGGTTTCCGTTTTAGTGCTTTCTATCCTTGGCTCCATTATGCATGTGAAAGTCGTCATGCTACTGTCATTACTACCATTACTACTGTCATATTTGTATTACCTCTGCTCATTACACATGCTCAGATAATTTGTCAGAGGTGTGTGAAAGTCTTCTTGACATACCATCATTACTGTCATCTTTTCACTACGTACTTTTGCATGTGGAATTTTATTGCAACGAACGTGCGTGTGTATGTGTGCAGGTATGTGCGTGTGTGTGTGTGTGTGTGTGTGTGTGTGTGTGTGTGTGTGTGTGTGCAGGTATGTGCATGTGTGTGTGTATGTGTATATGTGTATGTTTTATCTTGGTACTATCATATCTTTATCTCCACTTTCATCTCCATTGTCTCTTCCATTGTTTTTGTTATTCCATTTCCTCCACTAAAACGAGAGGAACAATTTATTCATCCACCTGTTGTCTGAATATTCCATATACTTCATTATTTTTAAGTTAATTATTTGATGCATTCTCTATATCTTCTGAAATTTTGTGGATCACTTTCATCCTGTTGTGTAAGATTAGCAGAACAGATTTATAACTAAGGATATTTTATTTATATTAATCAACCTTATCCATACATTGATATTTATACTCATTTTCCTCAAAGTTTTATTGTTTAGTAGAGCATTAATTAGGATTCTTCTTATTGCATTGATTTTGGCAGCAGTAGAGATAACACCATCAGTGTGAAAAATAAAATAAAAGACAAACTACATACGTCTTCAAATGAAAATCTGACGTTACAAAGAAGAAGGTGTTCCAGAAATACATAACATACCTTCGTTGTGCTTTGTTAGAGTTTGTCGACATAGGTCACAAGATATTCTGAGAAATATAATGTTGGCTCAGTAATAAAAGTTTGTAATTACAGGCAAGAAGATCTTCCAGCGAGGTCATCGCAAGTCCCCCTCAGACTTTGACCTCAAGTATGGCAGAGACACGACACCTCCAAGCTCACCCCTCAAGGAGAGCAGAATAAATGATGCTGCTGGTCTTTCACAGTTCCCCCTTGACCCAGAGTGTTGGGAGGTGAGTCAGTCAGTCAGTCAGTCATGCTTGGTGTTGTTGCTATGAGATGAGGTAAATCCGATGCACTATTATTACCTACTTATTCCTATTGTCCTTCACTGCCTTTGTGTTTACATCTCTGTTCTTGTCTTGGTGCTGGTAGGCTAACTTCTTTTTCTTTGTCTTTATTCTTTTTTCTTTTTCCTCTTTCTCTTCCTCCTTCTTTCTCTATTCTGCTGTTTTATCTGTTGATAAACAGCTAGTTCTAAAAAGTAGTAAACAAATTTTTCAGAGAGAGAAAAAAAAGAGAGAGAGAGGTAAATCAGAATGTTTTATCTTCAGGTTGATCCAGTGGTACACAAGGAGTTCATTGCCTGGAAGCAGAACCCAACGCTGGAGAGGTCTAACCCCTTCATGCAGAGGATATATGAGGAGGACATTGACCTGTGCCTGGCCTTCCCCAACGCCATGCTGGCCCACCGCGTGCAACGAGCCATTGAGGACAACTCTGTCTTCATCGAGGAGGTCAACCCAAGACAAAAGAGCAGCTGCCCGAGGTGAGTGTTTGACTTCCACACTGCCTTTGGGTTTCTTACGTTTTGTACATTTATTTTTCATTCATCCCGGAGTTTCTTCATTTCATTTACCGTATGTGTCAGATTATAAAACAACTTCTTTAGCCTAACAAAAATTTCTGAAGACTATTGATCGTCTGGTACACTGATTGTAAAATGCAAACCTATAACCCAGTGATGAACGAAGTCAAGTACTGTACTTTTGAACTGAGTCGGCTGTCTGTTGATGCAATATGTATATACCAGCGTACTGAGTCACACACAAACACACACACAAGAAAACTTATCATCAGCGAAACATATGGATAAAATATTTAGTGACAAATATATGGATGGCTTTTGGTTTCTGAGATAAAAATATGATGAGAAAAATAATTACTATGATAATTTGACCAAAACTGTAATATGCAGAAGCAATATGGTCCTCTCACAAGAAGTGGGAGTTGGTGAACAGGTACACTTATGATGCTCTTAAGTCACATACCAAGCCTGATGGAATACCCCAAAAAATGTCTGTTTTGAAAGGCTGACGTACCAGTACCAACCATCCTGAAACAACATGGCAGACACACACTGGTATATATAGGTTCTTAATTCATGGTTTACATATCCCTTCTTTACACATACCTCTCTAGTATTCAAGTTAATCAAGAGAGAGTGTGACAGACTAGAGGGTACAGAGTGATGAATTGCTTTGTGCTGCTGGACGAGCCTTCACATGGGGTGCCTCTCCCTTCATGCTTGCACACAATTGCATGACGAGTTGACTTTCAGTTATATCTATACATACAGTGGATAAGACTTGCACATATGTTAACAAAATAGATAAATATATGTGACGATGCAGAGTGGCAGCATTTGGTGAAGTTCGTTCACTTTAAGTTAGGGAAATCTGCATTGATTTTGTAGTGTTCCTTGTGTAGATGAGTGGACATGACAGGGTGTTGAGTGTGGGGAAGAGTGTAGGTGTTGCAAGAGTTGTGGTCACATAGGAATAATATAATACTTGTCTTCCAACGGTCTAGTCATAATAACATAATAAACCTCAGATAACATAAATTAATAAAAGTTCATGCTGTACATTACCAATATATTACAATAATGATAGGTTAAAACACATGATGATTTCTGTCTGGTTTGAAATTCAAGCTTTGTTGTTAAAAACTAAATTTTGAGCTGGGGAAGGACTTATTGATTTGGATAACTCAAATATTAATGTGTGTATTTATGTGTGTATATTGCATCAAGTTGTGATATGATCACTGAGATCCATTTTGGTCTCCTTTTCAGAGTTGACCCTGATGAAACCAGGTTATATTCTATTCACTGTATTCTTTAGCTTGTTAACTGCCCCTGCCATCGTTTGATCCCTCAGTGGTAAATGTTGCCTGGGAACTGGAATGCACTAGTGACTGCAGTTCCCATCCAATGCTAATATGACTCCACCATATCCATTAATTGAACAGTTTTTTTTTTTTTATATAGAAGTAATTAATTAGATGTGATTCAGTTTGAATTTTTTACATTTGTCAGTTTTCTTTTTAACTCCTTTATGATTACCACATTCTTGCCTTGTACAAAATTCAGACATGCCAGTTGTTGTTTGCAAGACTTGTTCGACCCTCTTTGCATGGATTCTAAAAAAGTTCCTAATACATAGTAATTGATAATGACTCCTTATCAAGAATAGCTGTATACATTGCATTCTTACTTCAATATTCAGCTTGATTGATGCTTGCCTTGAGTTATCACGTTGCTCTCTATACCTTTGCTTGATCCCTTTCTAAAACATTCAATGCCATGTTTGAACAATGGAATTTATATATATATATACATATATATATATATATATATATATATATATATATATATATATATATATATATATATATATATATATATATATATATATATATATATATATATATATATATATATATATATATATATATATATATATATATATATATATATATATATATATATATATATATATATATATATATATATATATATATATATATATGTATGTGTGTATATTAGTTTCCTAGCCCTGTATTGGTTGAAGATATATTCAAAGTCATCTTGTGTTGTATTGTCAATCAACAATGGTGCATAAGATATATTATACTATACTTTACATACAATTGGTAAAAGTTATTGAAATTGCCGTATTATACAAAATCACTGAACGCCCCAGTAGCACACAAGGTTCAGATGATTCTAATTGACATAAATGACATAAAGCAAGCACTAGTAATAATAGTATGAATGTGTGTGTATATGTATGTGCACGTGTGTAATGTGTGTTGTCTCCTTGCCTTGCAGGAAGTGTGTGTTGCTGGATGTGCCTCGTTTTTGCAAGTATCGTTTCCGCCTCAGTGAATCAGATGACACTTGGTACTACATCTCCCAGCTGGCCAGGAGTAGAGTGAGTAACACCGAGGCCACCTGTCATGGCTGTCTTAGTGATAATTTGGAGTGTTTGTTTTATCGTAGTTTTTGCTTCTTCCAAAGATAGAGGGAAAGAACAAATAATTTAAAAAATGTATTAAATAAGCCCATTGAAGAAAAAAAACTTACACATTCTATTGGAAATGCAATACTCTCTCTTTTTATTCCTTTTTTTATCTATTATTATATTTTTATTTATTATTTTGTTTATTCGAAGAGAGGGGTCTGGGAAGCCCCTCCTCTGTATTCTGTCCTAAGCCAAGACAGGGCTTAGAGGGAAGGGGGAGAGTAAAGTCTCTCTACGCCCTAAATGCCTTGTTTTGGATACCTACTTTGAATGGGGTATAAGCCAAGTATATAGATAGATTTATTGGTTTATATATTTGTTTTTCTTATTTTATTTTTATTATTTATGATGTATATATTTATTTATTTATTAAGTATGTGCTTGGAGGTTCATTTAGATAATCAGACTCTATTACAACATTGAGGAAGTAGGATTTGTCTATTTTGGAATATTTTCTTGTATTGAATTGGTTATGTGTTTTAACGATATATATTTTTTTTTCAGATTATTTCTATATGTGATTTCCTCAACTACCTAAGGTATATCAAGCTGGGTCTAGTCAAGAGCTCTGGTGAGTATGCAAATTTGTTTGAAAAGTCTTGATACACAACAAATGTTTACTTAGTTTCCTATCAGTAAAGTAGTAGTAGCTGTAGTGATAACATGACAACCTGTTATTGACATTGGTAGAATATTATGATATGTAGATTATTGACAAGCTTGTTTTATCCCCTCAGTAAGTAAGAGGAAGTGCATACCTCTGTACAGTTATCACTAAGACTGTGTTGTGTGTTCACAGTGCATGATGTGTACTGGGAGATTGTGAAGCTGCGTCGACAGATGGCTCTGGCACGCCTGGGATTCTGAGGGAAGCAAGAGGTAGTTTGAAGGCAAGACTTGTTGACAGAAGTGACCTGATAAGCTGCTGATCCCCTGTCCACCAGAAACAAGTTGAAGTGAAGAATATGGAACCAAAAAGATATTGATGTGTTGAACAGAATGCATATAGAGCTGAGATGTAATTATTTTTAAGTGTGGAAGCTCAGCAGTAACTGGTGAAATTTTGATGTGCCATGAAATTATGAGTGCACATAAAACAATCGCTGATTCAACTTAATGAATACATTGTGCTTCAAGACAATGGAATTTGTGCGGTGCTTCGGCTCTTGCATTAATTTGAGTTTTCTATGACGTTCTCTTGACATTTACCTGAGTTGGAAAATATTGCACTTAAAAATCATAAAACTTGTTTCGTGTTTATCTGACTGAGTCCCGTCGTCCCTTTGTTATGCATAACAATTGGGTCGGGCAAAGGCCACAGCTGGGTGCTGCACCTTACTGGGTCATGCTTAGGAAACTGCCACTCATAACCTACCATGTTCTGGGCCCCAAAGGTCACAAGCTCAAGGTGAGTCAGAAACCAAATATTGACTCTATAACTCAGCATGAATCTCTTATGGAGATAATTGTAGAAAAGTTGCCTATGAAAGAGCTTTATGCTTTCTGAATTATATTTTAAGACATTACATCATCCCTTTTTGGATGATTTATATTAACGATGCAGTTCCTGGAAGTGCATCGCTGTGCGTTTCATTATTGTGTATATTTTTGATAGTCATTGCCCTCTTATATGACCTCATTGGACCCAAAAAAGTCTTAGTTGTCAGTAAGTTGAAACAGTGAAGCAGTTCATAACAGGAATGTAACACCGCTTGTCACATCATTCTCCAATGACTGTACAGGCAATAATAATATATTGGGGATGTGTGCTTGTTGTGATGCATTTATAAATATGCTTCATAAAATTATACTGAGTTTGGCTATTTGGTCTGTAACTTCTATCGATCTATCTATATACCAGACCAACATCATCCCTCTAAAGAGGGATAGCCAAGACAAGGCACACACACACACACACACACACACACACACACACACACACACACACACACACACACACACACACACACACCCATGCATACATGCATACACATACACTTCTCTCACTTAGTTCCTAGGCTCCTAGAGAAGTGTGTAACATGATAACGTAATATATGTAAGACAATGTAGATGTTATAATTTGAGTGTAAATGTTCCATGATACAACCCAAGCAACACAAGTTTCTGACTCATCATTTCCAAGACTGGAGATGGTATTTCTTTTAGCCAAGTGCACCCTGCGATCACTAACCTAACTATAATGTATGGCTTGTCTTGGTAGGATTGCTTCACACACTCCAACATTCATGAGTACTACACATACTATCATCAGTGGTGGGTGTTTTTATGTAAGGAATGCATGATCTTGTATACTCAGGAAGCAGCCCTGTTTTGGGAAAGCTGTTTGTCAGGTCCATTGAGGTCAGGTGATGGGTGGACTATAGAGGGTGAGACCATCATATTACAAAGAGTACAGATGCTGCACAGAACAGGAGCATAGAGAAGATTCGAGTCAATTGATGTGGGACAGTGCAGTGTTTTCTGTTTTTCTTTACCAAGTTTATGAGTTTCCTGCATTTTTATGGAGGATTCTTGAGTTACAAGTGAAACGGAAAAATTGCGTTGTATATTTTGATATTGTTAATATGGGTGAGAAAAAACTTAGATCTGATTGTGGAAGGTGTGTGGGGGGGGTTGTTTTTTTTTATTTTTATTTTATTTTATTTTATTTTATTTTATTTATTTATTTATTTTTTTTTTATTATTATTATTATTATTATTATTATTATTATTATTATTATTATTTTATTCTTTATTGTTATTATTATTATTTGTATATATATTTTTTTGTAAGTGCAATTAAATCAGAAATTGCATATGGTGTTACTCCTGTGATACTTTCCCATTTACTGCGTTAAGGTGGCAAGCTAGTGCGTCTCTTAAAATATTGTTCAGAGAAGCAGACTTTGCTAATGACTACTCAACCCCAAAGCAGCAGCATGAAGCAAGTGTGTGTGAGACTATAAAACAAAACAGGAATAATTCGAATTACCAACCTTGAGGTAAATGATCAATCACACCTCATCACTAAATTCACTGTACGTATAACTCTATGGCCAACTACATTAATTTTTCCCGTCTTAACCAAAAAGTGGAGCATGTTCACAATATATATAGGTCCTTCTACAATGAAATATAGGGAACAAGAGAAAAACTTTATATACTACATCTAGTTCTAGACCAGGAACAACATGTGTTTACTAATATAATTGCAGAAGATACGTACTGATAAATTTACTTTTATTTTTCATGTGTATTGCTGTTCCACGTGAATTGTTAACTTACGTGAAAAGTATACATATATTTCTTTGGAAACTATGTGATGTATGCTTATGATGAAACGAGCTTCAAGTCACCCATAGTAATTTGCTACATGCAGTTATACAACATGTAGTTATGGCTTCCAGAAATTGCTTTGTAACACATACTTCAACGAGTCTTATTTAGAAATTCAAAATATGTTTAATGAAATGTTTAGTTATAATCAATCCGTAATGACCCTGAGAACTTGGGTCTGAAATTAATGTATCTTTCAAGTGAGGTGGATGAAGGCTGCACACACTGACATATGATCTTACAATCACTACCACCTCAAACGTTAGTGATGCCAGCTATTCAAAGCCACTCACACTAGGCATGGAGAAAGTGGGGGTATGGAAACAGATTTTTAGGATAGCATGATTTTAACTGGAAATTACTCAGCCAAGAGATTATTTAGTGTGAGAGATTGTTGTTGTTGTTGTTGTTGTTGTCGTCGTCCTTGAAAAGCTTGATGCTTCAGGACACAAGAGCGAGTGCTGTGACTGTACAGTATGTTAGGGAACTATGTGTTAAGGTGTAAACATTATATAGAAGCTGTATATTGATATATTGATATTTGTATAGTAGTTTTTTTATAACTGTGTAGGACTTGGAAACAAAAAGTAAGAATGAAATTTATAATGATTTACACAGAACAGTCTCATTGATCAGAAGGTTTCCTCACATAGTGTTGTGAGTCGCCTGCCAATGAAGGATCCGGAATAATAGCACATACTTGAATGGTGTAATGATATGATAGTGTCGTAAATGTTACTGTGTCATCTCTATTCTAAATAATGTTATGTATTTTCTGAAGCCTGAAGCCTCCCTTAATCCTCCTTGTTCTGGGGAATGCTAAAAGGTAGTGATAATGGTGATGAAGATTATCATCAAATTTAGGCTCAGCATATATATTAAAAAGACCACGACTGCTACTTCAGAATTGAGGGATTTTGTCTAGTTTTGTCAGGCTTGAGGGTGGCATCATCACCCTTGAATGTGATTTTTACACCAGAAAAAAGTAATATACTAAACCAAAAACATATCACTCAGCCAATTCCTGTCTTCCATTAAATTGTGTTTGATTTATGGAGAAAAAACATTAGGAGACTGTATCATAATTGTTAATTTCCTTATGGTGACTGTGCTGCATGCAATGACAGTCTCAGTATAATGTTGCATAATACATCATACACACTAGTTCATGGATGGGGTCCAGGAAGGAAAAAAAAATCAAATTATCTAACACTTACTACCTGACAATTCTCCTCAGATGCCTCAGGAATTGTTGTTGATGGTCAGTGAGACTGTGCTGTGTTATGTCATGTTGCTCTTTGGAAGTGACCATGTGAGAGTAATCTCGGGTTGCAGGTCATTGAGAAGGTCGTTGATGTGGCTGAACTGACCCATCGCTGCAACTCACCCAGACCAGTCGTGCTTCGAAGATTGTTTTTATATTGTACGTCTGTCTGTGAGGATGAGTTTCAAAATGTTTATCACTGTATGTGTCTATATATTTACTAAAGCTCTCTCTCTCTATATATATATATTTGTAGTATTTCATTTATCCCTTACTATCAATCTATCTATATACCAAGCTGTGTAGCCAAGACAAGGCACACATACATACACCCATGCCTATATAGTCTCAATTAGCCCTATAGGGCCCCAGAGGGAGAAGAGAAGTAGTAACTACTACATACTAAAAAGAATATATGGCTTCCCATGCAGAAGTTTAGAAATCTGGAACAATGTAGACATAGAAGTGGTCTATTCTAGTATTATTCAGGAATCTGAAGCCAACATGGATAACAGTAGATATGGAGACAAGACGGTATACAAACATAGTTTTTCTCCTGATGTAATGCCTCCTATTTATTTGGGGGCCGGGTGGCTCTGTGGTAGAGTGTTAATTTCGGCCTATAGGTTGTGAGTTCGACCCTGGCTCACGGCAGCTTCTTGGTGAAAGGTGTAGAGATCTCGTTAACCCTAGCAGAATTATATGGTCTAGCTACCTAGTTCAAAGAAATTATTTAATCCTTATTAATACCTCGTGTTTTGAAACATGGATAAAATTATCTAGAGGGGTAGCCATGAAAATAAATAATACAAATACTGCACTCTTACATTAACCAAATATCACTTTTAATAATATGGTTCAGGAATCCACAAGCCAGGACATGAGGATGGAATGTTCACATCCTGATCAACCTTGCAATAGGCTTACACATTACACAGCCGTAGATATAAAAAAAAAAACATTGAATTTACCAATGTATCATTTTATTCACTTTATCAACATCCACAACCAAATATATTAGTCTGCAATATTTTATATTGGCTTTGTATTTGATATGTTAATGTTTTTTTTTAAATGTATACAACACACGATGCTACTTAGAAAAAATAATATTTCCTATAAGAATAGCAGGTTTCGCCCTCTCCTTTTATTGTGTGTTTAAATATAACAATAATTCTATCCATCTATCTATCTTTAAAAATATATATATCTTGATATGGTTAGTGTCACGTGATCAAAGCTTCGACGCGACGCCGTTGGTAACTTTGAGGGAGAAATCCGTTGAATATCTAATCATTCTCCATCTTAGCAGCCTAACAACATGAAGTGAGTATTTTACATTATCTCAGGAAGCTTAAGTGTGATATTTATTATCGAGGAGGAAGGGAATTATATGTAAAAAAGATAAAACTGATAACACGGTCTTGCTGCACAATGCTTTGTACTTCTCATCCCTATTCTGTCCATCTTTCTAAGAATATAAGGAAGCTACAAAAGGCCCGAAGGCACTAGGTAGTTCCTGTTACTCCAATACTCCCTTATTACCTACACCCACCTCTCATCCCTATCCATAAAGCCGTCTAGTCCTTTAAAACCCTACTGTCCCTATCGTCTGTGCGCTACCACCAATTTTTGCCTATTCCTTTACTAAATCTACATTTTTCTAGTTTGAATCCGTTATTTCTTGTTCTATCCTTACTATTGATCGTAAGAACTTTTCCTACATCCCCCTTATTAAAACTTCAATTTTTATGTTCTTATGTCCTTGCTGCCTGTCCCACAGCCCCCATCCCACCCCCGTCGACCTCGAATGATCGAATCCTCGCTGGTTCTTGTGTTATCTGAAGCCTTTATTTAACCTGGTGGTGGATTAAAGAACTCACGTAATTACTGCCTGGTAACGTGTTAGATTTAATTATGACACTAGAGTGTTTTATTTGTTTCTGAACTGTCATCACTCAAGAATTGTTTAGTATGTGTGTGTTTGAGTTTAACATTGTTTTGTGATGGCTCTTCCTTCATTGTTATTGCATCTCCGTGGTAAGTAACAGTATTGAATTCATGACAGGCTGACGCTAGTGGTGATGAGCATTGTGGTGATGGTGGTGATGAGTAGGAAGAAAGAGGCGGTAGAAGAACAAGCCACAGATACAACGGCTCACTCCAGGATCACGGACATCAAGAACGTCATCACAAGCAAGTTGCAGAGCCTGATGGGCAAGAAAGAGACAGACAATACAAAGTGAGTTGGCATCGGACCTTATTGTGTTTATATATAATTGATTCAGTTGAATTTCCTCATATTTGTCTTTAATACTTTCTTTATGATTTGTTACTGTGTTCTCTTGAAGATGGGTGTAGTCACTCAGTTTATCTGTGTATATGAGTGTTTATTCTCTATAAGAATCAGAAATTACAAATACACCATTTTGTTGTATTCAAAAGGAGATTATATTGATAAGCATTGATGATATATATATATATATATATATATATATATATATATATATATATATATATATATATATATATATATATATATATATATATATATATATATATATATATATATATATATATATTTATATATATATATATATATATATATATATATATATATATATATATATATATATATATATATATATATATATTTATATATGATACTAATGTGATTACAAAGAAATGGTGAATCTTTAATGCATGCAAATTTTAACTCATCATGATAGATTACATTAATGTAATGTAATCACAAAACAATTAACATTACTGTATACCTAATTACTTGGCCATCATTAAGACTAGCATCATTAGGTGGCCACATTCCTTACACACATCTATCACTATGACATTTCTCAGGTCCAATAAAATTCTTGCACCAAAGGATAACACGAAAGATATCACAAACAACATGATGGATATTTTTGAGGATGACATGAGAATCTTCTCTGCTACCACTGAAGCAGATAACACCGTGGAGGACACACCTGCCTGTAATGCCAAGGACACTACCGCCACTCACCAACTAAATGCTGTGTTATCTGATGCTGAGGGCTCCAGCAGCACTGCGTTATCTGATACCGATGACTCCAGCAGCACTGCGTTATCTGATACCGATGACTCCAGCAGCACTGCGTTATCTGATACCGATGACTCCAGCAGCACTGCGTTATCTGATACCGATGACTCCAGCAGCACTGCGTTATCTGATACCGATGACTCCAGCAGTGAGTTATCTGATGCTGAGGCCCCTGAGTATAATGTTATGAACGACCATGTCTCTGCTGACGTGGAGGATAGTGCTGGTGTTGTTGTCCAGAAAGAAGGAGTTGAGGGTGAGGAAGGTGATACTAACTTTGGCACAGACACAACAGGAGACTCAGATAGGCCATTTGACACCATCTCAAGTGATGGCTACGATGAATTGAATGACAGCAGTAGTGATTCGGATAACATAGACAATGCTACTAGGGCCACTATTGGTTACCTGAGTGATGGCATCAGCTCAGATGATGATGCCTCCGACACAGATGACAGTAGTGATGACTTGCTGCACTGGAGTGATGGAGGACTCAGTGACCAGTATGACTCAAGCAGCAGTGATGATGAGTTTGATAACACAGACTCGACCACCTCAGATGACTAGCCCCTAGGGCATGCTACCACTGTCCAAGTGGAGAGTGGAGATGAAGTCCCTTATGCAGATGAGGTGAGCCCTGAGGCACCATTCTAGTCCAGCCAACACATACCTGATGCCTTAGTTATGAAGGAAATTTATTTTATATTGACAACTGTGTATCTGGATTGTTCTGGGAGTATTATTTTTATACAAATAGGACTCTTCTTTATCGGTGGTGTTTGCTTTGGTTTATTCAGTGATGATTGACTATTATTGTTAAAGAAATGGACTATAATTTAGCTGTGAGAGTTATGGAACTCCATATTGTGGTAGTTTAGTAGTAGTATTTTTTTTGTAGTCTTGTAGTCTTTTCAAGAAAGCAGATCATGTTTTATATATTCAATGGACATTGAATTTGTAGCTTTTATACATAGTCTACTTCAATATATTTTTACACATTGATAACAAATGCTTTTAATTGACTAGGTCTCTTCATTAGTAAATTTGTGTGGGCGGAATATCATCCCTGGAGCAGACAGGAAAGCTAGTGTAAGGTTTGAGAATGTGATCCAGACCAGTAAGGGACCAACACACTAGCAGGAAAGATAAGTGGGAAGTTAGGATGAACAGAAACCTTGCATTTGACTAGTGCCTTCAATGTTGATATGATACTGCTGAAACCACAGCTGCTTTGTGAAATGGTAACCAGTTGTGTGGATGGAGACATGAGTTTATTGTGTGGCTTGTGTTTTGTGGTTTACAGAAGTTTGTTGTTGACTTTGTTACATAATTGGTTGTCATCCTTAGTACCAGTTATCTCAGTGATATATGAGTGTGTTCTGCCTAGTGACAGTCAATGGTAGGCCTTATACCATCAGATATTCAAACGTCAGAAGGAAAGGAAAGTTTATCCATTAAGTTTCCATTAAGTTTTTATCCATTAAGTCTCTTATAAGTATGTGGTCCCTGTTCACCAAACAGTAATGAGGTACCTGATCTCAGACGGTGTTTGTGACCCGCTTTCAGGGGGGAGAAAACAAATCTCCCATAAATAAAAATATACGGCCTCCTGACTAGTACAATGGTAGCGCGCTGGCCTTGCATTCGCTTGGTCGGCAGATCGGGTCCCCGCCCGAGCTTGTGATGCTAATATAATAAGAGCAGATGTACTACATTTAAAGTTCCCGCCTTAGCAATTTTCTTATTTGAGTTGTAGCTTAATATCTCAATAGAGATATTTCAATGTGAAATTCAAATAATTACAATTTATAAGAATGATAAATACATACTGCTTCCAAAGTTAATAATTCCATTCAAGCTTTACTCCATTCCTTGTTTCTAAAATCTAACAACATGGCGCGTGCTGTGAGGGCAGAAGTGGATGCAATGTGATTCCCCCACGTGTGTGTATGGTTGGCGCCTTGATGTGTTTTGTCAGGCTGTATAATGGTCTTTGTTTGAGTGTACCTGTAGACTGGTACCCAACAGGATGGTGTGGTGCTGTAGGCGTTGGTGTGTGGAGGCACAACACTGGCTGTCATGCCTCAACCACCATCACGCAGGCACCACCTTCACCTGCCATCCCCTCCCACCATACATCCATCTGGTGACGGTGAGTAGTGTCTGTCTCATCATTCATCTGTTTGGAGGTGTTGTTCTATAGATTTACCATTTTTAACTAATATATTAGGACAATGGTAGGTAGTGCATGTGAGTAGATCAAGGAAGGCGTGGATGAAAATTAGGAGACTTGTTATTGAGAATTGTGGAGCTTAATTACATTAACATGCAATGTTTCTTAAAATTCTGATGCTGAGTATGCAAACATTGCATTGATGGATGTAATCAAATTTCATCATCTGCCACTATAGGGAGAAGCCTTAGTGGGCGTATCACATCTTAGTCTAAAGAACTTAGTTGAAACAAGTTACATCATAATGATATTGGGTCCTTTGAAACTTCTGTGATATTCCTGGTTCTTACCTGGTTCAGCAAGTAAGGGCAGAAGAATATAACCGTTGGAAGCGTGCATTGCAGGAGTCACAGGGTGTGTTGAAGATGGGTTATGGTGTCATTTTTAAAAAGAAAATTATGAGCTTTTTTTTTACATAACCACAGAAAATCCTGGACAGTCATATTGCCATTGTAAGGAATAACTAATGGTAGAAAATTCCCACAAGGAATTTATAGTCAATAGGTTTTTATTTCTAGCAAATTATTGAATTAATATAATCTTACACATAATACTCAGGAGGGCCTAGTCATAATAATGTACTATGTGATATATTGCCTTTATGCCACGCCTATCTTGAGCTCTCGGGTGTAGCTAGTCTGGTCTGCAGTTGTCAGATCTTCCAAATAATACTTATTACATTGTAACCAACTCCTTTTGCTTGGTTGTGCAGAACATGAGAATGCAGTGCAAGCAAACCTTCCATGGCAGGCGAGTGACCTGAAATGACCGTGTGGGGCCGGTGGGCGCTGCCCGTGTCAAGGACACTGGAGCAATACGTCACAAGAGTGTAATGGAAGGTATATAGAGTCGTTATTTTACCCTCAAATCGCTAGCTATTCATAAAACCATGTAGCTGTATTATAGAAATATATAACTTAAAACTAGTCAATGTAACAGCTAACACATGAGAGAGGTCATCATTGGCCTGTTATCGGTGAACGTGACACAATGCCGGAATTCCACAGTCACGCCATAAAACTCAAGATAAACTGGTTTCACTATAGTTGTAAGCCTCTGTTGAGGCTTATAAGCATTTCTATGCTAATTTTTTTTACATAATCTATGTAGCAAGGTAGTTTTGGGGAGGGGTACAGCCATAAAAAGGAAGTTTTCCATGATTTTTGCATACCTTACCCTATAAAAGTGCTATATTTTTTCCTCATAAGAAGTAGGACATAAGTACATATGTATTACTAAAGTAATTAAGTAAATGTTGAGCATTGTCATTGTACTATTTATGAAAATATCTATGCATCTGCAGGGTGTAAGGCTGAGAACAGAATCAGTTAAAGAAATTGGCCAACAATGACACATTACTTGTGATGCCCCAAGACTGTGGCTGAAACCTTTCCACCCTGCTGGTGTCAGTGACACTGTCATACACAGGTAACCAAACCTGCAACATGTGGACATCTGTGCTACAAATAGGTAAGGTTATATGTTTCCAATCGAATTTTGAATCGACATTTCGTAAGTAAGGTACATTAGAAAGAACTTGCTCAAAGTTTACTACATTAACGGATAGTGTTTTAGTTGTGGATTGGCTTCTAAATATTTGTCCAGTCTATTTTTTAATGTAGTAATTGTTTTACTGTCGACGACATTGGCTGGCAGTCAGGATAGGACACGTGGGAATGGGTACAAGCTAGAAAAACTTAGCTTCAGGACAAACCTAGGCAGATATTGGTTCACTAACAGAGTGGTGAACGATTGGAATAGCCTGGGTAGACAGGTAGTAAGTGGTGAGTCAATAGGTAACTTTAAAAGACGGTTGGATCAGAGTATGGATAGGGATGACAGGTGGGATGGATAAATATTGGATTATTCCAAGGGTGGGGGACAAGGAACTGCCTCGTGTAGGTCATCAACTGGCCTCTTGCAGTCTCATCAATTCTTATTCTTATGTTTCAATGTAGTGCATTAATGGGGAGGTGCATGTGGTGCTCTTTGACCTATACATTTGGAAGTACAAGGGGCAGTAAAGAAGAAAAATACTTTGATGATACTCTTGGTCCTCTTACAGGCTTTCAGAGCCTCATTTTCAGTAGGGAACAGTGCCTGGTGGCTCTCTTGAGCAAGACAACGGGAACTTACTGTCATAAACTGTTTGTTTCCTAATTTCTTTTACTGTCATGTTTGCAAATATGTATGCCTTCTCAGTTTCATTCCTCATCCTTTGAGCCATCTTGTAGAACAGGAGGTTCAGATAATGGACTGGAACACATTCAGTTGAAAATACAAGCAGATGCCTAGAGTGGTAGAAAATTATTCAAATTTCAGCATATTCTTTCTTGAGCAACCACTGAATAGGATAATGTATAAATATTAATAGCATGCACTATAGTTGTAAGCACATTACAAATTGAGATGCCTACCAGGCATTACATGTAGCCCAGTATTTAGTTATTTTCTACAATTACTGTAGCTTCTTAAACCACACCTTCCTTAAATTACCTTGCTAACCGTAGGCCAGCTCTGGCGATCACCCTGTGCAAGTCTTCATGCAAGCCTCCTTCCTATACCAAGTAACTACCAACAGGAAGTATCGACTTTGCCCCTTGGTCTCCTCCAACCCGGGTTACCCCGACAAGCAGGATCAGCTTTAGGTAACGTGCCACATACCTGGAGTTGACATTGATGGACTATGCTGAATTAATGTGTGCAAAGGTAAAATTAAAATATTTGCAATGTACTATGATATATATTGGAATACTAAAAGCAACATAACTCTTACATGTTATATCTGTTATTGACTATTCATGAACAAAAGTTAATTTGTATAACTAATATTCAACTTTATTCTCATACTTATGTTGAAGTGGTGTGGTTGTGGTAAACTTTTATAACAGTAACACTAGCATGTGCCATACTGCATACTGCCTGTATTTACTGCAAATTTCTTTCTATGAGACAAAGCATAGATGGGGAGTAGAGATTGATTCTTTCCGAACCCCATGTAGAAGGTTGACAGTAACACATTACGGATTTGCCTAAACCTTTAATATATAAGAATATTTATTAAATAAAAGACAAGTTCACCACAACCTTGCAACAAGAACTCCATAACAGTTTTGATCAATCAGAGGATTGTAAGTGAAGGTATAGATTCAAAGATTCCTCCCTCTCTCACACACAGTGACATCAACATGCTCTTGAGGGCAGGGCAGCATAACGAACCAGACTGGCGGGCCCTCGCACCTCCCTCAGTCTCTTCAATGTCCGTAACAAAGTAAGCAGTGACTTCCCAGCCGTGTCCATCTTCAGTGAGCTCCATCGCTTTATGTCACTATCCACCACAAAGTGTAACCCTGCAACGAAAGAATACACAGCTGACAAAATTGACCTACTAAACATGTAACTAACCATTATCTTTCGCACTTCATTTCTCACTTAGTCATACTCCTCAGACATCTATCTCATTTCCTTAATAATTAATGTCTTCCTCTCTGCTACTCCTTTACTCCACGTTTCAGTCCCATACAGTGGAGTTGGCACTTCTACTCCTCCATACAACCTTCTCTTGCATTTATTCTCATCACTCAAACATTTATTACTTTCTTCATTCCTCCCAACACTTTCCTACATCATCAATCCTAGACTTCAGCTCTGTCTCTAGTCCTCCATCTACAGTAATCTTTAGTCCTGAATATTGAAAACATTCCACCTCTGTATGTCTAAGATTTCATAATCCAGTGAATTTACACACTACCATGCACCCTATGTAGAAACTGCTGCTGCATAGGGTGCATGGTAGTGTGTAAATTCACTGGATTATGAAATCCTAGACATACAGAGGTGGAATGTTTTCAATACTCAGGACTAAAGATTACTGTAGATGGAGGACTAGAGACAGAGCTGAAGTCTAGGATTGATGATGTAGGAAAGTGTTGGGAGGAATGAAGAAAGTAATAAATGTTTGAGTGATGAGAATAAATGCAAGAGAAGGTTGTATGAAGGAGTAGAAGTGCCAACTCCACGTGGAGTAAAGGAGTAGCAGAGAGGAAGACATTAATTGTTAAGGAAATGAGATAGATGTCTGAGGAGTATGACTAAGTGAGAAATGAAGTGCGAAAGATAACATTTTTTTACAAGAGATTGGGCGGGTTGAGTAGAGCAGTGTGTGTTAAAGTAGTGAGGCTTAGAGGTAAAAATGTGAGGGAATGCATGGTGATGGATTTATGTAGAATGGAGGAGAAATGTTTGTAAAAGGTGTAGAGTTGGAAGGGAGGAATGAGGATGGTATGAAAAGAGCCTTGAATGGAGGAGGAATGTCTGGAGCAAGGCAGGATGGTTGTACTTGATAGAGGTGAATGGATGAATAATGACATGGCCTCGACAACCTTTGAAGGAGATTCCCATTCATCTGGTGTGATTGTTGATCACATCAGGTACTAAAGTGAAATGTAGTATGATAAGACTTCGAGGTAAAAATGTGAGGGAATGCATGGTGATGTATTTATGTAGATGGCTTGTCTTGGTTACCCCCTTTTAAGTCTAGTTTTGAGGGGAAAAAATGTAGGAGTCAAGAACTATTGTTTTGCCTTAAAACATTTCTCAAAACTAGACTTAAAAGGGGGTAACCAAAACAAGCCATCTACATAAATACATCACCATGCATTCCCTCACATTTTTACCTCGAAGTCTTATCATACTACATTTCACTTTAGTACCTGATGTGATCAACAATCACACCAGATGAATGGGAATCTCCTTCAAAGGTTGTCGAGGCCATGTCATTATTCATCCATTCACCTCTATCAAGTACAACCATCCTGCCTTGCTCCAGACATTCCTCCTCCATTCAAGGCTCTTTTCATACCATCCTCATTCCTCCCTTCCAACTCTACACCTTTTACAAACATTTCTCCTCCATTCTACATAAATCCATCACCATGCATTCCCTCACATTTTTACTTCTAAGCCTCACCTGATAGTTAATCCTACAAATCTCTATTCAGCAAGAATTAATTGTGCCTTGCTAGGTACTCAATAAAAATAAACTGCATACCAACCTTTGGTCTCTGTATTTTCCTGCCGCCGACACTCTCCAACTATCTTCATGTTGAGCTCAGACAGCTTGGCACGAGGACATGATAACAGAATGTACTTGGCCTCCAGAGTCTTGTTGATTTCCCCTACAGCCGCATTCACTTGGGCATACTGCAGACGGCCTTTAATGTACCTGCAAGGGTTGGGCAGCGCAAGTCAGGCAACACTCAAAAATGTTCAAACTACAGCCATCTCTCTTAGAAAAGGAATCTTGAAATGAATGTCCTTAATGTAAAAATGAAATAATAGTAAAGAGTAAATTTTCAGTGATACATGACCCATAACTATATTCTATACAACTCACATTAAATCCGCTCCACCTATTCCACTAAAAGTCTATCAACCTCAAATATATTCTGCCAACATCTCACTATCTTCTACATTAGGCTCTCATCTTTGGACACCCATTCAGACAGCCAAAACCTCAAAATATTTAATTTGCATCATCTTAGTAGGAGGTAATTCTCTCGCCTATAACAATGGGTTCCAGTACACCTAATTACTGCACTAATGACCTTAATCAACTCTTACTTGGGAACCGACTCAAACTCCTCTATGGTGATGAACTCCACCTTGGGGATCTGCTTCACTTTCTGGCCAGCAGGTTTGGGTGTAGTAGGTTGCTGAAAGGTGCAACAATCAACCTAAGTCAAGTAAACCAGTTGGCAGCTTTACCAATTCAGTCAAAAGATAATGTCCTTCATCCAATCTTAACCTGAGTGTGCAAAACAACAGGAAATCAGATGTCACACCTTTGGCAGAACAGTGGGAAGCTGCTGTTCCTTACTCTCCTCACTTGGGGATTTTTTGGGACGGGATTTTTGTTGCGGTGCAGTCTGTGGCATGTGCTGGGGCAGGTACTCCTTCATGTGCATGATTCGTAGAGAGAGATGCTGCATCTGCTTAAGGAGGGCAGTGCTAGCAGACAGTTGCTCTCGGGCTGAGGCAATGGTGGTGCGGTAGGTAACAATGTCCTGCTTGAGTGCCTCCAGCTCCCCGGCCTGCTGTGCCAACTCCTCCACGGTGTCATCAGCCCACCCGCCATACAGGTTAGCACACACCTGCATAACCATAGTGACATAACTTATCCTGGTACCTAAAACTTTAATGACTAAATTGCTTAAACTTTTGATTCTTTCTTGATTAGTAGACTGGCCAAGGGCAATGAGAGAGGTAAGGTAGAGCAAGGATTAGTAAGTACCATGAAGAAACTAGCTTATATTAACAAAGGGCATCAAGTCAAATTATGATAAAAGTATTGAAAATAACTATAGTACTAAAGGTTGAGGAAAATTACTACGATTCATAGCAAAGAAAACAGTGTTGTGGCTCTGAAAATTAAATTGTGTGTGTCAAAAGTGAGGGAAGTATTTAAACCATTGCTTGTAAATACATGATAATTAACAACAAAACACAAATGGACCCAATTCATACCTGTAGGACATCAATCTTGTTTCTCAGGTGTGCATCCAGGTCATGGAAGGTCTCTACTTTTGTGACTGAGGACATCCTTCACTGAAACACCACCAAACAAATGAAACAAGTCATACAATGAATGCCAAAATACTAACATTATGGAAACTTAGACTAGGATAATAATTTCTCTAAGTATGCCCTTTTACCTATTACCAATCAGCCTGTTACCATTACAAGGAAGGGAAGCAGAGGTGGTATTGATGCGATCTAAACGGATAACCAAACTAAATGTGAACACTCCTAAGATGTGTCAAGAGAATATGACTACTATTCACACATGTTCAGAAGCAGATTCAAGCAAGGTCATATTTCTGGTATTCCATCCATCCATCCATCCACAATCATCACTTAAAATTTCATATTCAGATGTAGTATACTCTTATCTAGAAAGTGGACATCTTTGTATACCGTGATGTGAAAAGTGGACATTTTAGTATATTACAACACAAAAAATGGACACATTAACATGAACAGTGGTGTGATTACTGTTACTTACAAGCACACAACACAGCCTCCAGCCACACGTCCTGAGCTGAGAGTGGGGAGGGTGTCCAACTGAAGGAATTCTTTTGTCAAGTCTAAAAATATTAGTTTATTGCGCAATCACTAAAATATTCACATCAAACACATATCAAAAATAAATACTTTAAGACACCGAGGGAGGATAAAAGTCACCCTTTTGCTTTCCTTTTGGTATAACTACATAAATACCCTAACTAAATTAAAGTGTCTCATGATATCACCAAAGTAAAATTCTTGACATTGCTGGAGAGTAAGTCAAGTTCCTGCAATGCTTCGTCTGCCTGTGTTCCACTCAAATCACCAATGGTTCCCTTCACCACCTCCACCTGCTCCACAAACATTGCCTTCACTTTCTCGAGGCAGCTCATCAACTGTGCAATGAAGGACGCCTTGGTGGCCACGTAATCATCCCACAACTTGTTCAGCTCACTTCTGTAATACTTATTCTGTTTCAGCACTTCCTTGTACTGTTTGAATTTCAACTTGAGGTGGATGTATTTCTTTTCCTTCTCCTTTAAGGCTGTTTCTGCTGCCTGGATCTTTTCCTGCAAACTCTTATGTTCACTTTCAATCTTTTTTATGTAATTGTGAAAGCCTAGTCTGATGGCGTCGTTCTGTTCCTGTCTTTCCCGAACTTCATCCTCTTTATTTTGCAGTATATCAGTCAGTTCCCTGATCTCCTTCTCTCTCTCCTTCTCCTTCATCTGTATATCATCTCTTGCTTTGCCCAAATCAGTGGTTAGAGTCGTGATCACATCCTCTTGTTCCCTCATCTTATTGCTCATTGTCTTCATGTTACTTTCTTGCTCCTTTATCTTAACCTCTAGTAACTCTGCACATTCTACTTGAGTGTACTTTTTCTGCAGTTCTTCAATGATGTTTCCATAGTATGCTCTTAATTCCTTCTTCTCCTCATCCATCCGTTTCTGTTGTCTCTCCAAAACGGCATGCCAAGCACCCTTCATGCCCCACACACCCTCCTGAGATGACATTTCCTTCAGCCTCATGATCTCTGCCTCGTGATCTTTGCACTGATCACTCAACTCCTGATTCACATTTTCCAGCCTCCTACAAGTCTGTTTCATTTCTTTCATGGCGTCACTGTGTTCTTGTCCTGATGCCATCGTGTCGTCCTTGTGTGTGAGGGCAAGCTGCTCCAGTTTACTGCTCTGTTCCTTGTATCTTTCCTTGACGAAAGCCAACTCCTCCTTAAGAGTTTCTATTTCCTTGTGCAGCACCACCTCCTGTGCTTGTCCTCTCCGAGCCACAGCTTCCCCGCTAATGCCAGAGTCTGGAGTTGAGAGTGTTGTTCTAGCACCTTGCTGGAGCTTATGAGATTCCAGTGGTGCAGATTTGCTCTCAAGCTGCTCAAGTCTTTCTTCTAGCTGGTCCTTCTCCTGACATACCTGGATGTAACACTCCTTGGTCTCCTTCAACTCTTCATTCAGCTTGAGCATCTTCCTCTTCAGGTCTGTCACTATCTGTTCATACTCCACTTTGACGTTGGCCTCCAGCTCATACATTGCTTCCTCGTGGAACTTGAGGTAAGTCTTCTGGTAACACTCCAACTCAGCTTCTTTCTCACTGTTTTTATCCTTTTCCAAAGATTCAAACTGTCTCTTTAAGTTGACCCTTTCTTCCTCAAGCTTTGTAATTTTGTCTTTTGTCTTTTCCATGTCCAGATGGCAGGTTGCTAGTCTGTCCTGTAGCTTCAACTTTTCCTGTTGAACTTCCAAGACTTCTTGTTTAACTTCTGTTACCAGTTCCTGAAGGTCACCAAGTAACCTCTGGAGTGTGGCGAGGGAGGGAGTGATTTCACTGGCCTTCTCCGGGTCAATAACTACCCTCATTATCATCTTACCTGACACCTTTAGCTTCACCTCCATGTCTCCAATCCTCTTCTCCCACAGAGTCTGAGTCTGGTGGAGAGCAGCATTTTCTTTCCTCATCTCCGTCAACATTTCGTGGAGACACTCAACCTCAGCCGACAGTTTCCTTCCAGCCTCAGCGTGGTGCATCAGCTCATCCACCTTGGCAGTGACAGTGGAGGTGTGGTCTTGAGACACACCATCCTTGAGGGTCATCACTGCATTATTGAGAGTATGGTAAAACATTTTGCTGTCCCTCACACAAGCTATGAGGTGGGCCACCTCTTGTCGCAGAGAAGAGTTATCTAGCTGAAGCTCTTTTTCTTTGCTATTTGTGGCTGCGCTAGTGGCTTCCTCCCTTACCTCCCTCTCATCCTGCTTCATCTGGAGTCTCAGCATCTGTTCCTTGAGGTGCTTCACCTCAGCATGTGCATCCTGCAGATCGCTGGAGGCTTTCCTGATCCTGGCTTGCTTCTCATGGATGTCTTCTCTCAGCAAGGTGATCTCTTCCCTCTTGGCCTTGTTAATCATGAGGCTCTTCTTGAGCTCATCGCTGATTGTTAGCACACTGTCTTTGCCCTTCATGAACTCATCCTTGGTGGCACTGGTCCTCCTCCTGTGTGTATCCATGGCAGCTGTGTCATAAGTGAGTGCCTGCTTGATGCCCAGGCCCATCATGGAGTCTTCTTCAGGCAGGATGTCCTTCATGATGCCCAACTTAATGGCCATATCAAAGCTCTTCAGATCCTCTTTTGCCTTCTTGAGCTCAATTTCAAGCATGGAGGCCTGTTCTTCCAGATTTTGGTTGCTAGCCTCCAGACTCTTCACCTTCAGTTCCAATTTTAGTGTTTCCTGACTGTCATGAGCTTGAAGGAGCTGCTCATATTGCTTCCTCAGTGTCTCTATTGTCATGTTGAGCTTTGTCACTGTCTCAGACTTCTGCACCACAGCTCCATCGTACTGATTCCTCACATTCTTCAGTTCTACTCGGAGTCTCTTCACTTCCTGCTGGGATGTCTGAGCCTCCTTCTGAGACTCATGCAGCTTGGACAACAGCATATCCTTCTCCTCCTGATTGCCTTGTTGTAACTTGCGAATAAAATCCTCCTGTAGCTTTTGGTTTCTACTGAGACTATCTACTGCCTGTAACTCAGACACTTGGCATTCCAGGCTGGAGATTGTGGACTCAGCTGTCTCTAGTTCAAGGTGAAGCTTTTTGTTTTCATCCTGTGTTGCTAACTGCTTACTTTGGAGTTCCTTCATATCAGCCACTAATGTCTTGCTTCTCTCCTCTTTCTCAGACAACAATATTTGAAGCTGTTCCACACTAGCTGATTTACCTTCATTCTCAGACCTCAAGAGATTTAACTGATGCTGCAGAGCTCTCACGTCACGGTTATTCTCAAACTGCAGTTTGGCATAATCAGACATCTGGCGGTCTAGCTCTCTGCCTCTCACGTCATACAGGAGCTTGAGCTGAGCGTACGATGTCTCCGCTTGCTTGTACTGATCATTGAGGTCACACATCTCCTGGTTGTCCTGCACCTCCAAGTGGTTTGCATGATGACCACCACCACCACTTGACACATGAAAGTTTTGGTCACTCACAGGCACATAGTCCATCACATATGGCCCACCTTCAGCTGTACCATTGCCCAGGCCATCTTCTACACTCTGGTGGCCTTGCAGGGGACTAAACCTGGTGGGTGAAGTGCCCTGGCTGTCCTCGCTCCATGGAGTTACACTGCTGCTGCTACTGTGTGAAGCACCTTCCAGTGACCCCACACCTTCAGGGGAGCCGCTGTAGTGCCCTCCAAGGTGGTGTCCATCCTGGTGGTTATACAGGTCACTGTGGTAACCCTGGTAACTGTGTGCATCTTCATAATGGGTCTCAGGTGGGTGGAGGTTAGTCAGGGTTTTGTTCAGATCCCTAACTTCACCACCACCACCAGGGGCTGTGTAGGGGTGACCAGAATGCTGTGTATATGATTCTTCTTCCTCCAAGTCATCAAAAGCATTCACCAACAAGTCCTGTATTTCTTTTTCTCTCCTCCTGTTTTCCTCCTCCTCCTCCTCTTCTCTCTGCAGGTCCTCCTCCTCATTCCTGGCAGCTATGCCATCGAGGTGCAAACTGCCCCCAGCAAAAATACTGTGACCAGGATTATCCATCACCTGAAACAATAACACAAACTTTAGAATTACACCAAGAGAAGAAAATATTAATCATTGCAAACAATTGACAAAACAAGGCTCTGTATGTGTGTGTGTGTGTGTGTGTGTGTGTGTGTGTGTGTGTGTGTGTGTGTGTGTGTGTGTGTGTACGAATACCGTGATAAAGGGTTCATGATATAGAACAAATGTGAGCTTTTACTGAAAATTAAATAAAAATTTTCCTTACAGAAAAGTTAGTAGATGCATAAGCTCACAAGAAGAACCAAGAAGTTATCGTTGAAATAGAAGTCGTGGTAAATGATCAAACAGAAGCAAAGATCGTGGATGAAAGTGAGAGGAATGATGACACAAAGGATGACACGTTGAGTAAGAGGTTCTGAGAGTACAAACATAATACAAAAGGTTCTCAGAGTACAAACATAATACAGATGCACAGGTTCAAAGAAGGTCAGGTGTTATGGGGGTACAGGAAACCCATATAAAAGGTTTTTGAGTGATGAAATGCATACCACAAAGGGTTGTAAGGTTAATTTACTTAAAAAATGGAATTCTATATATTTTTTTTGTGCTACTTATAATATATTCTTTTTAGCTCGCCAAAAAAGGGTTTCCATTGATAAATCTTTAAAACAGGAGTTTCATGCTCAGCGACTCAAATGTTGACTCTACGTACTATACTTACTGTCCTTAATACAAATGAGTGCTGATCCTTACTTCATCCACATAGCTGATATCAAATTGAAGTACTTAAACAAAATTAAGTCCTGCGAGATGCTTACTGGATAAAGTCTTATATAGCCGGACCTAACTGAACCAAACCTAACATAATCTAACCTAACTATAACAGTTTCTAAGTCCAGCGAGCTCTACACCCCTTAACCTAACCATAACTCAACATCTGTGTGGACTTAAAATTTGAGGCACCTACCAGATTTTTAAAGAGCCTCTGTGGCCAAACTAAGGCCGTCCCCCAAATAAAACCACAAACGTGTTGTACATTATATACCTTATCACCTATGTCAATATTTTGGTGATCCGTGAGGAAATGCTATTAGTAAGATTTACCTATAATAATAATAATAATAATAATAATGTAGCTGTCACTTTCAGAAATAACAGGGGGTTCTTTAACCAAATGTTAACCATGATTTCTTATTACTTGATGGCATTGACCTAGTAGTAACAACTTAACATAATCCACCACCACTACCTATCAAAATCAACTCACATGAGTCAAACTGTCAACATTCCGGAGTCACATGTCACATAATACCTACAAAAAGTGCACATAACTATATAATAACTAACTCATGAACGTTATATTCATATAAGTTACCAATGCTGAGGGAAGTGATTCAGTTAATATGAATAAAGTACACGCCAGATATCAAGGTAAATACAGGGGATCAAATCATCCTTACTTTGAAATATTCGTAAACATTGTCTTGATCAACGACCATCCATATCCTTATCTAGGCTGCCATACCCGTTATATCCCCTCCTATAACCTCTACAACCATAACCATCATATTGAACCCCTTACACAAGTATTAGGCCACACTTCACCTACCTACCGTGGCCCTGCGAGGCACCACCAGCATCCAATAACGTTCAAACAGCCACTGTCCACAAGGTCGCTCTGTTCCTGTCTTCCCGCCTGGCGCCTTCACTGTTTCCTTTCAGTTGGGTTCAGTTTTGTCTTCACAACAGCACTCCTCTGTTGTCTCGTTTTCAAGTTTCACGACTGTATTCTGTTGTATTTTCCTCTTTTCCGTTTTATAACTAGTCACTGTGATGTACTCATGTATAAGTGTAAATGAAAACAAGAACATAAGAACTTTTCTCACATCCCCCTTATTAAGCCCTTCACCCACTGAGCTAACCCAAATCCCTTCCACATTCTGACCTATTCAACATTACCCTTTTTATATTTTACCTGTTTTTAGGAGGGGATAGAGGAGCCGTAACACCAATTCAAGGGAAGACGGGGGCCTACCAAGCGATAGAAAAAGGCGAAAAATTCATACGTTTTGAACTTTTGAAGGGAAACCAGAATCACAAGAAGAAGTTAGTAGTTTGTAACTTTGTATAGGGGAAACGATTTTCTCCGTCAACATAAAGGCGGCATCACACTAGCACTTTTCCGTCAATTTCTTTCATGAACTTTCGGAGAATCGTCAACTTTTGTCGACGTTTGTCAGTCACAACTTGATTTCATCCATCATCCCTTCAGTATGCAGAGCCATCTACAAAGTGTTACAACCAGACTATCTACACCTTCCATCCAACCAGAGTGAGTGGCAGGAGGTTGCAAACAGCTTCTTTACACAATGGAACTTTCCAATGTGTATTGGGGCTCTGGATGGAAAGAGAGTATTGATTTCAAAACCACCTCATTCTGGATCTGAGTATTATGATTACAAGGGACATTTCATTCTTATAATGATGGCATTGGTGGATGCAAATTACAAATTTATGTATGTAAATGTAGGTGCTAGTGGACGATCAACAAGTGATGCTGGAGTGTGGGAAAGATGTGGTCTGAGAGGTGCTTTTGAAGAAAACAAGGTCAGATTCCATCTGATGCATGTCTTCCTTTCTCCAATAGGAAGTGTCCCTATGTGATAGTTGGAGATGATGCATTTCCTTTGAAAAAATATTTAATGAAACCATTCCCAGGAAAAGATTTCTCAGATGAAAAGTTGGTGTATAATTACCGTCTGTCACGTGCAAGACGTACATCAGAAAATGCATTTGGGATCCTGTGTCCATTATTTTATTTTTAAGTATACTAATATCAAGACATGAAACTATTTAATTTTATTGAATATACTATTGGATATTATGTTTGATCACAGTAATATCCCAAGACTTGAGATAAGAATATATATTATTCCACACGAGGGCTACGAGTGTACAGACACTTGTAGTACCCCTTCTTCAGCCGTACATCGTCTGCTCCTACAAGTAACAAGTGATGGCGGCACGTGTGGGTACTGCTGCAGTCTGCCTGGCCAGGGTACTTTTACGCGGCAAGCATGTCAGGCTGCCACGAAGGACACTGGCACCCTTCACCTCCCTACCAAACACATTCACCGAGGGTAAATACAAGTGGGGCTTAGATATTGTTATCATTACCAACTCACTCATGTTGGTTAGGAGGTTATACGTGGGTTTATATAACACAAAAAGTATATTTGGCTCTGTTTCGGCCTTTAGGAGAGTGTAATTACGTACGTGACAGTTACGTGCCTGTACGTACTAGGTAGAAAAGTGTACGTGGCAGGAGATTGCATGCTGATTAGGAGGTTATAGCACTAGGTTAGGTTTACTTATGAAATACCCTATACTTAATTAACCAATATCTTAACTGTCATACAATAATAAAGAATTAAACCTAACCTAATGTTATAACCTCCAAACATCCACTAAGGTAGCATTTATCCCTTTATATGTTTTATATGTAAGTTTTTTGCCTTTGTCCTGTCACCACTTACCTAGAACCACATAATCATCCCCAGGACGGGCTGTAAGTGTGGATGGGATGTGTCGTGGGCTGCACACCTCCCCCCGCTGGGCCCAGGAGGCAGCACAGACCACCGGGGATGCACAGAGCTATGAGTTCCAAGCTGAGACAAGGATGCTGCTGGATATTGTGGCCAAGTCACTCTATTCAGAAAAGGAAGTGTTCATCCGTGAACTGATCTCCAATGCATCAGACGCCATCGAAAAGGTTCTTGCTCCTCCATTTACCTTGAGTTTTAGCCTTGGTTCAGGGTGTTTCAGGATGTTATAGTCTTATGTATGTACTGTGGAGGAAACTAATGTTACTAAATTGGGTATATTTTTAAATTTAATGTTATGTTGTCTTAAATTATGTATTGTTATGGTGTTCAACCTGTTTCATGCTTAGGATTTATGGAAACTGAAATTAAATAGGCACAAAAAACAGGTGCAAGTATAGTGTGTATCTTGAATTGATTAAGTTATATAACACTTGACTCTGCATTATTTATGTACCTGACAAGTAATAAACATGCTGAACCAGCCTATACTATTAATTTTATGTCACAGTAATGTCAATTCTAAGAAAAAAATTTTTCTTCAATTAATAATATTTTAATGTATAACAAGTTATCAAATTCACAAAGTTGCTAATGGTCTACTTCGTTCTACCTGACAGGCTCGTTATTTGGCTCTGCAAGGCACACTAATGGACTCTTCAGAGGCAGACATGAAGATCCACATCACTACTGACAAGTATGACAAAACATTCATCATCCAAGACTCTGGCCTTGGCATGTCTAAAGAAGAACTCATTGAGAATCTTGGCACCATAGCTCGCTCAGGGTCAAAGGTAGGACTGCTGAAAGGTGTAGTCTGCTGCTTTTCATGTGACGGGAGATGAGCGCCTGCAGCTACACACAACTACAGCGTGTGCCCCTACTTTACCGTACCCCTCCAGTCATTCCATACATACAGTTTCCCCATGTCTTCCTATATTAATGAAAAAGAACAAAAAATATTCATCTACTACATCAATTTAGATCTCTCTGACCTGCTTCTCAAACCATCCTCACAGATCATTTCACAAACCCGAATGAAAAACTTAAACGTCACTATAATTAATTTCCACGATCGTAGTTAACACCTTCATTCACACTGTTGACACCATTCCTTCACCTTAACCCAACCTTTCAGGATTTCATCAAGCAGCTTCAGGAGGCAGGCACTTCAGACCCCCAGAGTATCATTGGCCAGTTTGGTGTCGGCTTCTACTCGGCCTTCATGGTGGCAGAGAGGGTGGAGGTGTACTCTCGGTCACGTCTCCCTAACAGTGTGGGCTTCTGCTGGGCCTCAGATGGGTGGGTTATCTATCTATCTATATTGTACCAGAAACTATAATGGTGACTTATTGTAATGCAGCAGAAGAGAATATTCCTGTTGTTGTCATGCCTTTGAAGAACTCGTCTGAGAGTGAAGCCAAAGTTCAAGGTGCAGCTGATCTGACGTGTGTTTCCCTTACAGTTGTGGGAAGTACACCATTGAGGAATGTGAGGGAGTGGAACCTGGAACTAAGATTATATGCCATCTCAAAATTGCTGACAGAGAATATGCCGATGAGCAGACTGTCAAAGGTATGGGTTCTTTGCACACCCACACAGCTGCCTTAACGAAATAAACCATATATTATTATTATTATTGTTATTATTACGCACACACACACACACACACAAAAAAAAGGCATGCATACAGACATTTTCATGCCTTCTATCCCCTTTCCTCAGATGTAATCAAGAGATACAGCAGCTTCATCAGCTCACCCATCGAGGTCAATGGAGAACAAGCCAACAATATCAAGCCCCTTTGGCTGATGGACCCCAAGGAGGTTTCCCCGGAGCAACACGACGAGTTCTATCGCTTTGTTGGCTCAGCGTACGACAAGCCTCGCTTCGTCCTGCACTACCGCACCGATGCACCTCTGGACCTGCGCTGTGTTCTTTATGTACCGGAGGGAAAACCAGGTGTGTTTATTGAACCAGTTGTATTCACTTAGTTAATCAATCTTCACTTTGCTTTAATTGCCATCATGATCTATACAAGCAACACTGACCTCATCATCAGAGGTGCATAAGGCAAGCATTTGGTCATGGGTAACAGCAACAGTGTTTACAATGATACACCTCACCTCTCTCCCTGCAGGTCTGTTTGACTTGAACCGGGACAAGGACAGCTCAGTGTCACTGTACTGCCGCCGAGTCCTCATCATGAACAAGGCTGAGAATATCCTCCCTAAGTGGCTGCGTTTCATGAAAGGTAAAGAGTAGCTGCTGTCTCCTATTCCTCCATCTTAGTATGTTTGTCATCGTCCTCTTCCTCATAATAATATACACCATTATAACCTTTTCACATATTATATCACTACCATTGCACATGTGTTTCCACCTTTATTTCCTTCCCTTATCATTTTATAAGGATGATCAAAGCTAAAGTTCTAAGTTTCTTTTACTATGCAGTGAAAGGAAAACCCTATTCATAGTAATTTTTATTTGTTCGGTCTCATCCGTTGTTCCTTGATTTGTTTCATTCTAGTTACAGTTACAGTGGTCCTAACCTTCTCTGCCACTCTGAACCCTAATACTCCCATTCAAGCATACTGTTGTTGCAGGTGTGGTGGACAGTGAAGATATTCCCCTCAATCTAAGCCGTGAGTTGCTGCAAGACTCGGCTCTTATCCGTAAGCTACGCACTGTTATCCAGAACAGAGCCATTCGCTTCCTCTTTGACAAGTCACGCAAGGACCCTGAAAGCTACAACAAGTTCTTCACGGATTATGGAATTTTCATCAAGGAAGGTTAGTCAGTCTGCCATTAAGTAATATTTTCCTATGTTTAATGTTCTTAATAAATGTTACATAAAATTTGTTCCATTGAAAAGCCATATACCATTTCTCCATTCCAGGGCATGTAATTGGTTATTACTTAGGAGAACATCTATGATTGGTGGTCGCTGGGTGAACAAATCAAATTTCTTTAAACAGACTGCTGTGTTTATTTACTGTTGAAGAGAAAAGAACAAAACATTTAAACAAATTTACCTGCTGCTCTCCTTCCTCTTGAAAGGAGCCTCAATCTTGTCCATGCCATCCTGCAGGTATTCTATCAGCACAGGAACAACTAGAGAAGGAGGAGATGGCTAAGCTGCTGATGTACGATTCCTCCGCCAAGCCTGTAGGGGAGAAGGTCACTCTGCCTGAGTACATCAACCGGATGCAGGACACACAGAAGGACATCTTCTACCTGGCAGCACCATCAAGGGAACTGGCAGAGTCCTCACCTTACTTTGAAGCTCTTAAGGTCAGCTGTGGTCCTTTTAGAGGGACTAAACTAACTCGTGTTGACTCAGAATGTAGATTGATTGTGAATTATATACTTTGCTTAGAACACATTCCTTGGTTGAAGTATTAACTCACTTTAAAATGTAGATAGAGCTTAAGATATTGACAGAATAACTAAGGAATTAGATATGGAGTTAGTAAAGCTGAACTATATCGCCACTTGGTGTGGCCTACCGATTACTTCAGGTTTTAATGTGAAGTGTAAATTATTCTCATTCATAGAAGTGGAGGTACACTTCTTATATATATAGTTATAATGGTACTTTGTGTTGCAAACTGAAGTACTGTTGGCAATAAGACGTGGAGACAGGATTTGTAACATTGTGCTGCCTTTCTTGGTTGTACAGAAGAACAATGTTGAGGTGCTGTTCTGCTATGAGCCTTATGATGAAGTGGTGCTGATGCAACTTAAAGAGTTCAACAGCAAGAATATTATCTCCGTTGAGAAGCAGATGCGTCTAGACAAGGACACTGTTGACTTTGATGGAAGTGAGTTGTTAAATGTACAATACTATTCTTGCTTTTTGCTCTATCAGTACATTTTCAGGGAAAATAGATGTCATTCTTATTATTGCTCAAAGAATAGTATATAGAATTGATAAACATCTGTATTTCCTCCAGTTCTTATAGTTTCAATGTCTTCCATGACTTTTTCATATATAGTTGTGTAGCTTAAGTGGTAAGACACTTATAATGGTGGTGATGATGACAAGCAGGAGGAGGAAGAAGATAAAAACAACCTCACCTTCACATCTTCTCAGGTGAAGGCAGTCTGCGGCGTACTGAAGCCAATGAGTTGATGGAGTGGCTGAAGACAGTGTTGGCCGGGCGGTGCTGGACTGTGAAGGCTACTCCCCGCCTGGAGGCCCACCCTTGTGTTGTTACGGTGGAGGAGATGGGATCCGCTAGACACTTTGTACGCACACAGTTCTCACAGATATCAGAAGAGAGCCGCTACTCCCTCCTGCAGCCACAGCTTGAGATCAACCCAAGGTAAGGTTGTTTGTGCTAGTCTTAGTCAAATATTCATCAGTAATATTCCTCAAAGTTGTGTTATGCACTCCATCCTTGTCATTGTTTCTGTTCCATTCTTGTTAGGCTGCCTCTCAAAGTGGTATTCCATCTCCACCTAAGTGTTTACTCCGTCATCACTCAATCATCTTTCATTGAGTGCTCTTTTCACATTATCCATCCATCCTGTTTGTGACCTTCCTCTCAGCCTTACCTATTTGTTGCTGATCAGTTTTAATCTTTGTTTTCAGCCACCCAATCATTGTTAAGCTGAATGCTCTGCGCACCAGTAATCCTCGGCTGGGTGAACTCACTGCTAAACAGGTGAGTCCTTGGTAGCAAGGGTTACACTAGCTATCATCATTTATGGGTTTACAAGTTGGTAAATAATTGAACTTTTATATGTTGCTTAAACTTCTTATGTTTTGATGATCAAGAGTATATATTATTTAAATCCACAATAGTCCAGCTGTAGTGATGGTATTAGATAACAGCCAATTACCAGGCAGTACTGAACGCTGACACACATTGCCTTCCCTTCCTCCCCCCACAGCTGTTCAGTAATGCCATGGTGCTGGCCGGCCTGGTGGAGGACCCCCGCACAGTGCTCTCCACCATGAATGAGCTGCTGGAGCTGGCCCTTGAGAAACACTGAGACCCAGGTACAAAGTTTTTGAGAAGACATTTTAAGGTAGGCAAATGTGACTCATTGACTGAAAGAGCTGCAGCTGGATGTATTGCCATGCAGTTCATGTCCTTAGTAGAAACAATAGATTGGTGAATATCATTATATAGGAAGTATATATGTCTTGACCACTAACTAAGTGGAAGTGTGCACATGTAAGCCATGGAATGGAAGTGCCTAAACACTACGTATTAATAAACTGTCTTCATCTTCAAAGCAAAATATATAGAAAAATGTGGAATGACAAGTAAAACAAACATTAAGTGGAAAATTATCATGGTGAACAAAAATGGATGGAAGACCATAATTATAATATCTTCATCCCCCCAAAAAATGCTCTGAGGAGCAAAACATTGGCAGGAGACAGCCAGATGAATAGACTAAATGAAAATATTTCCATAAAGGTCAAGTAAGAAGTTGATAGTGTGACAAATAAAATTTGTCTGAAGTGGAAAGAAATACGAGGTGAAGATTGTTAAGAAGACAAATAAGGCTGTGGACAATCAAATAGTTGTGTTATGACCCCAGGGAAAGCTGTCTGGAAAAGGAGGATTGAGCGTGGAGGTGATGACGACAACATGGTTGTTGATAGTGATGGCCATTCTTCAAGACAGCCTTGCCTGGGGTCATGGCACACAGTTTGATGTGTGGCTGAGGGTGCTCATTACAGTGAGCTGGTGTGTGTATAGACATTAATATCCTTTTGTTAAACTTGCTCCCAGATTTTTTTTGTATAACTATTGTTCCCACATTCCCATCTGTGTGATATAAGAAACCAGGAATGAATTAGGCATTGAATTCAGTTTACATGTAATTTTTAAAGTTTTTTTGTAATGAAAGTGTACATAATTGTTTTTTGTGTTCCTGACACCTAAGAACCAGTTACGTATCTATTCACCCAATTGGCTTCTTAGGGATGGGGATTATGACATGTGTATGTTATTCACCATGTTCTGGAAGATCACGCGCTGGACTCGTGATCGTCATCCATTAACCTCCCTGAAAGAGGTCAGAGCTCATAGAGACGGATCTATGGGTAAGGCTGAGACCTCTCACACATCACACACACCCATCTCCTTGCTCAAGGAGGACAGTAACCATGATCCGACAGTGAAAAATCCATGGTGGCCTGAATGGGGCTCGAACCCATGCCTTGCCGGGTGGAAAGAGCTAAGAACAATAAGGAAATGATTGACTATTATACCTTTAAACTTGAGTACTTTCTTCCCCACCTTCAGTACTCATTAAACTTTATATTCTGCATCTATGCTTACTTTGCCCATGGCTGCGCTTAAGAACTAGAGATGACGGCATGATATGCATCACTAAATTACAGAGATCTTGTTGAAAAATATTGCATCGAAGGTTAGAAATTACGTTAGTAGAAGTAATGCCACATAATCAACCTGTAATTCCTCTTACGTGCCTTCCAAAGACAAACTAATATAATTACTGCCGTGGGGAATATACGTTAAAGAATGACTGAAACACTAAATAGGAAAATAACAGACAGGACAGGACAAACAGGATCTCTACAATGGTGATATTATTTCTTCTTTTTAAACATTCCCTGTTCCTCTACATGTCATTTTGAGGAATGGAGGAGCAGTAACACACTATTCCTCACCATTAATGGTTGGATATAAAGAAAACAGTACCTATTAAGTGTAATAACTTGATAGAACATAACAGAACAGATCTTTTTCTTGTGACCGCTGGCACCCGGCAGGACCTCTAACCCGGTGATATTATTTCTTTGTTTTAAACCTTCCCTGTTTCTCTACATGTCATTTTGAGGGATGGAGGAGCAGTAACACTATTCTTCATCATTAATAGTGGTTGGATATAAAGAAAACATTACCTATTAAGCGTAAGTAACCGAATATAAGAACATCAACAAGTTTCAACAGGTACCGTTAGGTGGCGGCCGTGCGTAGGCTGGTGGGTCACGTATATATAAAACCAAAATTGAGATTTTTATTATACACAGGAAAGCAATCATATATACTTTTAAAAATCGGCTGATACACCTAACCCTTTTCTACATAAACATTTGTTATATTTGATTCGTATTTATTTCATGAAAATTTTTTATTTCTAAGGTCAATCATAAAATCGATTTATAGAATAAAGCAATAATAATTAAATTAAACCAATATAAATCATAAAATAGGATATATAAAAATTATTCCAACCGGTAGTAAAGCCTAGATAAGCCATAGAAAAAAGAAAAATACAACGAAAAAATGAGAAAAAAACACGGTAGTTATTTGTTTACATCCAAATGTTAATTATAGCGTGTTAGGTACAGTAAAAGAAGTGTTAAGACATGACGACCTACAAGGATAGAGATGGAGGTGAGTATGTTGTGTTGTGAGTGTGTTCTGATGGGCTGACGAATCTGCAAAAATCGACTAAAAATATCGATATACCGAAAGGCTTCTAATACCGGTAATACCACCCGAAAATATCGGTATACCGGATAGGTGCAATCTGATTGTGTTTTCGATTAATAATTATAATACTTAGGGCACCAGTTGTGTTATACATCATATTTATATATATGTACTGCATCTGGCTGATGCAGTTTAATGTTAACAAGTGTAGCATTATGAGCTTTAAAAAATGGTTGGATGAGAGTATGGATAGGAATGACAGGTGGGATGGATAAATGTTGTATTATTCCAAGAGTGAGAGACAAAGAACTGCCTCGTGTAGGTCATCAACTGGCCTCTTACAGTCTCATCAATTCTTATGTTCTTATGTTCTAACAATAATGATGCAGATGTGGATTGGATTTTGAAGTGTGAAGATCACAATGACATCGTTTTCAGTACTAAACACTTTCAGAGTTGTAGTAATGCAAATTTACCGTATTTTATATTTTCTTGTATATTATTTTACAACAATATCTGGCAAGGAAATCCTGTAAATATGAGTACTGTTTTTGGTGGTGCAGTTTTGAAGTCGGGTTTCATCATACTTGGTGCCTACAAACCCAAACAGTGACGTGTCTCGCGCCATCCTCGACAACGGTGCAAGTGTGTTCAGTAAACTTCAGTTGACATTACACTCCAAGATAAGCCTACACCCACTCCACTTAAGTGTGTTCATAATAACAGGGAGCCACGCCAGACAATCACCCCATCAAGTAGTTGCAGTTAAGGTAAATAAGTTGAATTTAAAGTTGTTATTTTATTCTGGATACATTGGTCTTTCAAAGGACGAAGGTGACAGCTGTAGTTGTATTATTGAAGATATCCTATGAAATATTGGTGATTATTTACAATAGCTCAACTGTGTGTTAGAATAAGAACATTCATATATATATATAGAACATTTGTTATTTGTGTAGACTGACTTTTCACCGGCGTCATTAGTCTTCCGGTTATATTTCCTTCACTAAGGTATAATGTATTACCTTGTCTAGCTTTACCTGTTCTTCATGCATACTGCGTCTATTAGTGATGATATAATATACCGTAAATATCGCAAATTAGTAATAATGCCAATAGTGAAGACCTAATCTTGGGCTGTTTTCATATGTTAAGGGGAGACTAATTACAGTTTCATCCACAGGGCATCAGAGGCTGTGAACTAAACACTATAGCTAAAGAAGAAGGAGGTGCAGTTTAGTCTTGCCCACATTACCCATAAATATCATGGCTCTGATACCTGACACACTCTGCCTCTTTGACGTGGACGGAACACTCACTCTGCCACGTAAGGTGAGTCTACCTTACAACCTCATCACTGAATATCTGTTTTCAAACCACCTCATGCCAGAAATTGCTATTCAAGACTGGATTTCTTGTACACATTTGCTCCGTTTTGTATCCTTATAATTGATAATCATACCTCACCATTGTATAAAACATTAGACATAACTATCACCTAAATATTCCACTTTTTTGCCTTCATAAACAACAGCTTACTATTCACACTCTACTGAAAGTTCTACATAATCCTGCTTCTTTGTCTATTTCATACTTCACCACTGCCTTTATGAGTCTCATTCTACCAATATCTGCACATACATCATAATATTAGTAATAAGACCGCATCAGGTCCAGTTTTGCCATTTAAGACTATCTCAGCACCACCTAAACCTGTATATACTCTGTCTCGTCACTTCAATCTCACTCTACTCATTTACTTCTAACTTCTTTCCCTCACAATTTTCCAAGTTTTTAATCCAATTTTGCAGTGTTTCCTTTGTATATACCACTAAGGCTGCATTATCCACAAAAAAAGTATTTGTAGCTATTCATTTTGCTTGCAGAAAATTGAACCCCAAATGGCAGAGTTTATGTTGAAGATGAAAGAGAAGGTGACATTAGGCCTGGTGGGCGGCTCTGATCTGAATAAGATAGCGGAGCAGATGGGTGGCATGGAAGGTGAGGATCTGATTGCAATGATTAACCAATGACTTATAAAAAACATTAACTGATCAACACAAACACACACCCATACAATAATGTTATGTAGTGTAATATTTCTATGTCTCCCCAACCCCAGATCGCCTTGTCTCAGCTACCCTGATCTAAGGGGGATATTAGCTGGGTATATATAGATAGATTACTTGTATTTGTGATTTATGCTGTGAAAGCTACATGTTAGGAGTTAGTCAGCCTCTGTTTCTCTAGTTTTATCAATTATGTTCAAAAGAGAAATTCCGAGGGGATGAAACAATTAAATTTTAAATACATGTATACTCTATCGTTTATCAAAGTAACTCCTTTTATTTGTTATCCTTAAGCTTTGCCTGGTTTAGTAACATTTTATTTGGCTGACTGTTAATGTGAAAATAAGAGGTAAATGAATCACAATTTTTTGAAGACTGTATTAAGAATTTATTAACTTTCAGCTGTGATGAAGTTCGAATATGTGTTTTCTGAGAATGGTTTGGTGGCACACAAGAAGGGTCAGCTTATAAAGAAGGAGGTGAGTACTTGTCTCAACACTCATACTCACCTTCCATTATACTTCAACTCATTAGCTTGTTAAGTGTATTTTGAGTCTGCTGCTTCATCCATTGGAAGGTAGAGTGCTTTCAATAAGTAACATCATGAAAAGTCTGTGTTTTCCAGTTTATTTGATTTTAATGCTTCTTCACTATTTTTCAGTGCATCCAAAATCATATGGGAGAAGAGAAGCTGCAGACATTCATTAACTTTGCTCTCAAGTACATGTCATCCATCACTCTGCCTGTGAAGCGCGGGACCTTCGTTGAGTTCAGGAATGGCCTGATCAATGTGTGTCCTATTGGCCGCAGCTGCTCCCAGGAGGAACGGGACCAGTTTGGTGAATATGACAAAGTAGGTGTGAATTGTTAACACATTAGGTCAGTGCTTAATTTGGCTATTGGGTGGGGAGATTTATTTTTCTTCATCATTATTTATAATTATGGCTTTTCATACAATGTCAACAAATGTTTGTGTTGTAAGTTTGTAAGTACATGAAATGAAACTCTGATTTTTCATGCATTTGATTTTTAGTAGCTTGAGGTTTTAGTTGAAAAATAATGGAGGATCATTGAACAGTTTTGTATGTTTGTGTATGTTCCTGGTGTTGAGTTGAATGAGTTAGTGAGTGTGTTGTGTTATTTTCAGGTTCACCATGTGAGGGAGAAGTTTGTGAAGGCCTTGCAGGAGGAGTTCCCTGACTCTGGCTTGGTGTTCTCCATAGGTAAGATTGAGGGTCCTCTTGAGGCAGATTTCACTATTTGGTTCAGTAATTCTATTTAGATGTTAATTTTTTATTTGTTCAAGATATGTGAATATTGACAAGAAGAGTTTGTGTGAAATTAAAGATTTTCCATCAATAGTTATAAGATTTGACTTCTTAATTGTTATGCATTTCAGTACCTTTAGATTCCTACAACCTTTTTTTTTCTTGTGTGCTGTCCACTTGTTTTGAAAACACCCAGTTGCAGAATTTTTTGTTATCATTATATTATGTTTCAATCTATCTATATACCAGGGTGTCACCCTCCCAAAAGGGTGTAGCCAAGACAAGGCACGCCAGGGTCAATGGAGACAGTATTCTCCCCTTCCCCTCTGTGCCCTGTCTTTTGAAGGAGAGTATTCAGTTATATGAATGATGTTGATGCAGTTTGTTTATCTTTACATTAACAGGTGGGCAGATTAGCTTTGATGTGTTCCCCAAAGGATGGGACAAGACCTACTGTTTACGTTTCGTTGAGGACGACTTTAAGGTGAGTCTCCAACTGTCTGATGTTGTGGTAATGTTGTAGCTATTTCATCTCTGTCTCTTTGTAGAAACTCAGGATATGCAAACATTTGAAGTACTTTTTTCTGTATGGATAGTGAACTTGATTCTTGTAGTCTGTATGTGTCTTCTGTATGTAGTTGGTTGTTATGTTGCTATATCTTGAGTAAGTCATATGAATGAAGTGATCAGAGTAATGCAATCCTCAGTAAGTGCAATTAAGTGTCCCTGGTGGTGTAGTGATTAGCGTCCCTGGCTCAACCAAGAGGGTCCAGGTTCGAATGCCCTATCAGGCAGAGACAATTTGTGTTTGTCTCCTTTCACGCTGTAGCCCCTGTTCACCAAGCAGAGAATAGGTAATACGTAAACTGTGACATTGCCATCATAATAGTTGAGAAAAGCCAACTATCCTGCCTTTCTGTATGTGTGTGTGGTTTTACAGGAGCAGAAGGCCAACAATCCTGCCACAAAGTTTAGCGAGTGATGGTACAAAAAATTTTCGGATTAAGGCAAAACCAGTATCACCAATAGTTTTGATGTCAGTGCAGTGGCAGTTTATGAAGACATTTGACTTCTGAATTCCTTATTAAACTATTGAGTGATCCTGTCTCCACCTTTGCCCAACATTGAACACTAACTTAGGCATTGATGATAGTGAAAGGTGAGGCAAACATGCCCAAAAGTAGGAGCTCATTCCAGATGGTTCAAATTGTTGTGTTGGTCATACTTCCAATGCTTTCTTAGCATCACTTGTCCAGCTTTAAGGACTGAACTGCTTCTGTCCTGTTTCCTTTGTTTTGTTAGGATCACTTGTCCACAATGATGCAGTTGTTTGTGGTAAAAATGTCCCTCTGAAATGTTTTAATTTTGGCAGCCGTAAAAAGTATCTGGTTTAGACTTCTTGTTCTTCTTATTTTTTATTTATTTATTTTTTATTTATAAACAATGAGTTGAATTATTCACACTCATTATGTATTATAGTGAACCAAAGAGACATGTAGGTTCGTGCAAACCATTACATGCAGGAAAACTTGACATGTTGTGTCTTATGCTGCAGACGATTCACTTCTTTGGGGACAAGACAGACAAAGGTGGCAATGACCACGAGTTATACGAGGACTCCCGCGTCGTGGGACACACGGTCACCTCTCCAGAGGACACTCAGGTGCAGCTGCAGAAAGTGTTGGGAATTGAGTGTTAACAACATCATGTGCTTAGGAGTAAGTCAGTGACTCAAGTGTTTGGGATGACAGGGTATTTGTGTCTTAAAACACTTTGTCTTGTGTCAGAATGTCTGTGTCATCTTCATCTCTAAAACTATTATACACTTTCTCTTTTTTTCTGAACAAAGAAAGCAGGTTGTGATAGTGTATTGAAATACACTAGCATGTATGTGAGGTGATTTGGGAGACAGTGCCCTGATTATTCAGTACTTAATAGGTGTGGAAGTGTCATCAGCCTGAAAATGTTGCTTCATACTTAATTTGGTGAGCCCAGTGACTAGTGTTGAGAGGCAGTGTGGTCCTTGACTCAGCCAGGGGAGGCCTGCCAGGGCACTACTAGTGAGCGTGTGGTGTTCTGGGAAGGCTGTGTCAGTGCACCTCCACCCACCTGCCTCAACACTCTCTCTGTCTCTCTCTCCTCTCTACAACCTCTCCTCCTCAACAGAAGTATTATTTTGGTTGTTAGGTATGTATGTATGTATGTGCGTTTGTTTTGTGGCGTTATTGTTTTTGTTCTAATTTATTATATTTATTACTAGTTATGTAGTTTGTTTTCTGGGTTGACATCATTTGTGTAAGTGAATTTTCCTCATTGTGTAGTGTAGTTTGATTTTTTTAGTACAGTAGTGTGAAGGGCTTCCTGGAAATTTCTGTTTCTTTGTAGTTTGATAGTTGAAATAGATGAAATTATTTCTTATTTTAAATGTATTTCATATTTGTGTGTGTAATACATTTTAAGTAAAACCACTCATTGTTATATTGTCTGTTATTTATTATGTAGTGTATAATGCCTCAAGGTAAGATCTGGAGTGGCTGCATTCACCCACTGTCCTTATCAAAGTTTTCCTTCTGTTGATGACACTGTGACACCGAAAAGTTGCAAGGTATCCACTGTGTGACATGTACAGTGGCCAGTCTAGATAATTTATTTATTTATTATTATTATTTTTTTTTTTAACCATCTACGCAGATGTAGACAGACCAAGGGTTACGCTGAACGGGCAGAAAATAGCCTGCATGCGCTGCTTCATGAAAACAGACAAAAAAACTAATAATATAAGAGTCCATGTGTCAAAATTAACTTTATTTCTGGAGGTGACCTGATCCTCCTTTTTAGGCAGTGGACCAGCAGTCATAATGGCGGGGAGAAGAGCTGCGAACGTGGGGTTGCCTTAGATGGGAAACTGTGCTACTTGGACAACTTAAACATTGACTAGAATTGTTATTATTATGTATTAAATTTTAGTATCCATAAGTTTGATGAGTAGTAAGTAATTTATAACCACTTATGGGGATCACGTATTTTTTTCAATGCAATGAGTGGCATTTAAGATAACACAGTGTACTATATAACACTAATAAAAAAAAAAAAATTGAAAAGGGCAAACCACAAACCACGATGGCAGACACAAAAATGACCGCGATGACTCATATTTAACTCTCTGTAGCCCACGTAGGATTAGGATAAGTATGTGCCGTTATACTAATCACCCATGACAACGGTGGCTTAGGAATCACTGTTCAGCACGGGGGAAGGCGTCGAGCACTGCCTCGCTTGCATTCACTTCAATTTAGGAAACGTTTTGTGATTGCTTGTTCCTCCGCTTGGCTTGGCAGGGAGGCGGACAGAAGGGGAGCACGCGGTGTGCTGAACACTGGGAAGACCAGTGGGTCATATACCAGACGAGGCACACCAGTAATCGTTAACTGGTAAATAGTGTTAATTAGCTTCGTTCGTTCAGTCTCGTGGATTCCAAGGTGGAGGCATGCAAGCTTCCTATTACTAATGGTGAAGCTCACGCGTGATTTGCCTGACTGAAGCGCATGTCAGAGAAGCACATTTCAAACTGTCTCTGGGTTAGGGTGGAGGAAAGAAAGAACAATGTAAATACAGACGATTAAATACATATATAGCAGTCAGCTATCAAAATAAGTGCATGGCATTGTTCGTCTTCACAAGTAGGTAACTTCATGAAAACATATATGAAAGTATATGTTGGGATTAATTGATCCCAGGCAAAATTACAATTATTATTCAGTCTTCATCACACACACACACACACACACACACACACACACACACACACACACACACACACACACACACACACACACACACACACACCTCCCCTACCAGTCCATCCTTACCTCCCCACGGCCAAGAACGGACTGGACTGCATCCTGGAGGCGCTTCCTTGAAATCGCCACCCACGTGTATCCGCTTCAATTAGTGTACAGGTGAGCACAAGATGCTCTCATTATTCTGGTCAGGACAGTTTTATTGCTGAGGTCCTTTGGGACGCATTGCTGTTCCGCCTGGAGTCCCTCGTGCACTGCAACCTAATGAGGCAGGATACAAGACGACCTCGGAGATACGAACACGGAAGACACGAAGACGACGGCGACGTGGGAATATGTGTGTGTGTGTGTGTGTGTGTGTGTGTGTGTGTGTGTTTGTTTTTGTGTGGGGGGAGCTCCCGATGAAAGCGTAATGCTCATAAAGCTGACAAGTAATACCAAACAAGGGTATTTTACTTATATACGCATCCAACATCACGTTTTCGGGCAGGCGTGTGTACATCATCAAAGGAGAGAGAGAGAGAGAGAGAGAGAGAGAGAGAGAGAGAGAGAGAGAGAGAGAGAGAGAGAGAGAGAGAGAGAGAGAGATAATACATACGCCTACGTAGGAAGACGCAAGAGACTGGTTGTGGTGATAGGACGTGGTGGTGGTGGTGGTGTACGGTGCTGAGCCAGAAGTAACCTAGCACTTCTGTAGCAACACTCATCGCCCTCACCGAGCAAACACTGCATCCCCTCCTATGATGAATGGATTTTTTAGCCGGTTAGCAGAGGGTGTGGGAGGAGGGAGGGATGGATGTGTGTCTGAAGCTGCCGCCTGCTGTACTTACTGTATTTGTAGTCACGAGGGTATAGAACGGACTGGGTACTTGGGTTCGATTTTGTACAACTAATGATAAAAAAAAATAAATGAATAAAAGTGTTCGTATACATTCAAGGTTATGTAGTTATTTACCGTGTTTGGAAGGGAGTTGAGGGTGGTGGAAGAAGGCACACACAAGCATCAGTAGCGGTGGTGGTGGTGGTGGTGTAGGTGAGGTAAAGGAATGTTGCAGTGACCGTCCAGCGTCCAGAGGCTGTGATGGTGGTGGTGGTGGTGGTGGTGGTAGTACCTGGGGTGGAATGCTGCGGCGTGATGGATGCGAGGGAGACATACCATTCTTTACCCTGATGGTCATGAGAGGTTGCCAGGTACACCCATGATAATGATGCATGGGAGGGAATGTAAAGACGTACTATAGAAATCCCATCGATACCGCCTCAACCATTAACGTGATGTAGTGGAGACGATCCTCTTTTCTTTCGCGGATGAGGGCCAGAAGAGACACATTAAAGGATGATGAGTAGTAAGAGAAGGGAAGATGAGGGAGACAAACGCTGCTTTCCTCCACGTGTTTACCATTAGAACACTAGAATTATGCCGCGGAGACCAACTTACTTGTGTGTCTGACTGTCTGTAATTGTACTGTCGGGGAAAAAGGAGACCAACATCTTTTTGTACAGGAACCCATGATAATAATTTCTTGCACTAAAACTTAAGGACTTGCAGAAGTGGGTTGTGGGTACGAGTCTCATGTAGGACAGCTGAGCACACGCGTGGATAGACAGACTCTTGGGATGCAGGCAGGGTGGGTGGGTCTTGGGTGAGTCGAGGGTTCTCCGACAAGACTGTGCATGGGACAGTTGGCACCTACGCCCCCTCCCCTCCCTGGCAACGCCCCTGTGGCTGTAGGTGTTGGTGTGGTGTGGTGCCTTCAGGGGCGGTATTCATCCTGGGGCGTTGTGTGGGGGCTATTGTGTGTGTCAGTGAGAGAGGGAAGGGGGTGGGGGATGGAGAGATAGTAGTGTCTATAAAACTGCACTTGTGGTAGATAACGCATCTATATCACCCCGTCTTCCTCTCCTCCTCCTGTCCTCCCCCTTACCGCTGGATCTTTAAGTGTAGCTCCTGCTTGCTTGATGTCATCGTCCAGAGCGTCTTTCTGCATAGCATATATATATTGCTGTTCTCGAAAAGATTATTTTAGGGCTGATGTAAACACGTCACCATCTGCCCAACCAACCATGGTGGGGCTTCGAACGTCATCAAGTCAACCAACCAATAGAAAGAGAGAAAGACGACGTCATATCCTATTGTGGCCAGTCACCGCCCTGGCATCCTGACGTCATATCCTTGTGTGGCCAGTCACCGCCCAGGGCAAGGCGGGTGGAGTGTTGCTAGCTGAGCGATGAATCCAAGTGAAAACATGCTTGTATTTGTTTAAGCGGCGTTTAGTTTGTATTTTTTCCCACTCTCCTGTCTGCACTGCAAGGGGAATCATATATACTGGGACAGAGAGAGAGAGAGAGAGAGAGAGAGAGAGAGAGAGAGAGAGAGAGAGAGAGAGAGAGAGAGAGAGAGAGAGAGTAATATGAGACTACCATGCATAATAATAATTCTCATAGTCATGATAATTGAAAGAGTCGTTTTGTTGTATTTAACATTATAATTTATTCATATGTTTAGTTTGTTGTACGCACGCACGTCAGGGAGAAAAAAAAGTAATGAATGAATAAGTCATGTCACGTTTTATTAGTAACAGCATTGAAGTTCGAAGGGAAAAAATGAACGAGAGAGAGAGAGAGAGAGAGAGAGAGAGAGAGAGAGAGAGAGAGAGAGAGAGAGAATGGATGGGGGGACGGCCATGGAAGTGAGGGTGCGGCATAGGGAGATGGGGGAGAGACAAGCAGTAGTGGTGGTGGTGGTAGTGATATAGTGAACTGCACGGGATGTTGAGGTAGTGGGTGTGCCGGTGGGATGTGGATGGGGGAGCGAGCAAGCGTGGGTGGTGGGTGTGGCTAAGATGAAGTGTGCGGAGAGTGGGCGGGGTGGAGGGTAGATAGCGAGCGGGTGGTGAAGAGTCCGTCCGTGGGGATGTGTTGAATGGCTGGGGGTGGGTTGGGTTGTGTTATGTGGGTGCGGCAGTGGGTGGCGGGGTGGTGATTGGGGGGGACGGGCTACACGTGGAGGACATGACATCATCGAAGGTAGCCTGTGTTGGGGGGTGGGTGAGGGGTGCTAAATGAAGGAGGTGGGTTGAGGTTGGGAGGTGCTGGAGGCAGGTAGGAAAGATTAAGGAGTGTTGGTCTACAGGAGAAACTGATATTTTCCTCCGCGTCCTCCTCCTCCGCTTCCTTTCCGCCGTGCTTTTTTTCTCCCCACTGTCTTATTATTATTATCATTATTTTTAATTTACTTGGTGCTCTGCGTCGCTCTTCTATTCTACCTCCTCCTCCTCCTCCTCCTCTGCAATTTCTCGCCCAAGGCAGTAAGAAAAGTGTTCCTCCGAGGCGCTAAAATTGTTTACTCAGCAGAGACGCGACTCGATCCAGACGATGCAACTAGGGTGTGTAAGCTGTTGTTGTTTCAGCCTTACAGTAATTACTCTCTCTCTCTCTCTCTCTCTCTCTCTCTCTCTCTCTCTCTCTCTCTCTCTCTCTCTCTCTCTCTCTCTCTCTCTCTCTCTCTCTCTCTCTCTCTTTCTCTTTCTCTCGTCAGGTGTCAAAATTACGGTGTCTATCACGACTGCTGGTGCTGGAGGCCGTTCTCCATGATATAATGTGAATCCGGTGCTGTAATTTGTCTGGGCGTTTACATTACGTCATTTTTACCGTCTCCCATTGGCTGGCGTGCCGTGACGCTGACCCGAGTCACGGCCGTCCATTGGGTGAAGGCCATGTCAGTCACGTTATCCTCCTGCGGCGCTTGTAGTGAAGGCTTTCGAGGATGACATCATTTTCTATCCGTGTGATTGGGTGCGCTGCTTCATGACATCATTATCTCGGCTGCTGGTTGGTTGGGGTTGACTAGTGACGTCGTATTGCAAGCTGATTGGCTGGTTAGATTGTGACGTCGGCCTGCGTTGTTGTCATGCCTATTGGTTTGCAGAGTCAGGCGGGAAGGCGAATGAATGCATGAACAATGTGTAGAGTGGGATGGACGTGAAGAAATAATGATAATAATAATAATTATTATTATTATTATTATAGTAATTACACCAAAAATAATAAAAAAAAATTATACGTAACGATAATGGCATTAGTGTGTAAATGTATGTGCTATGTTTACATAATAATGTTACGCACACATCGGTATGGCATGATGCCCTCTTCGTGTACACAGCGTGAGGGAGTGTACACAGTAGTGACCTCCTCACCCCCTTCCTCCTCCTCCTCCACCCCTTCTTCTCTTCTTCCCCCTCCCTCTCAGCTGTCTAAGCTCCTCCACACACCCCCTCTTTCTCTCCCGCTGCTGCCACTATATACCAGACTATCTCCTCCTCTTCCTCCTCCTATCCATTCCCCATGAACAAGCACCTCTCCCTACCCATCCCTCCCACCACCCGTCTTCACTACGCCCCCTTCTCACTACAAATGTCAGAGGGGAAGAGATTTACACACACACACACACACACACACACACACACACACACACACACACACACACACACACACACACACACACACACACACACACACCATTTTCAAGAATCTATTAACCGTGTTTTCGTAATCTGAAAGGTGTGGCAAGTTTAATATTTACTTTTTTTTGATTGGAGGGGAGTACCAAGGTGAGGCAGGGTGGTGGGGGTTGGATTGGCAGGGTGATTGGAATTTGAGTGATAGGGTGATGGGAATTTGACAGTGGCAGGGTGATGGAAATTTGACAGTGATAGGGTGGATGGAATTTGACAGTGATAGGGTGATGGGAATTTGGCAGTGACAGGGTGATATGGATTTGACAGTGACATGATATAGTAGGGTGATGTATATTTGACCGTGGCAGGGTGAAGGAAAAAAAGCGTGAGAGGGTAACAAGGTGACCACAAACACGATTAGAGAGACATAGTGCAGCAGGGTGGAGGAGGGAATAGCTGGCAGGGAGGCTGATGAAGGATAAATGAAGGTGACAGGGTGGGAATGAAAATGTGAGTGGAGGAATGAGTGTGTGACAAGGACTAGGGACTGGGTAGAGGGGACAAGGGAAGGAAGGGGTAGAGGGGAGGAACACAACAGGATGTACTCGTAGGTGCACAGCGGCAATAGTACCCTGGCAGTTGGAGGGAGAGGAGAGTAGGGGGAGGAGGGATGGAGGGTGGAATAGGAGGGATGGGAGGGAAGTGGGCACGGCTCCAGCTCAACCCTATAACCCATCCCTTCCTACACATTGTTGGAAAGTGTACTGAGTTTGTGAATATAGTAGTAGTAGTAGTAGTAGTAGTAGTAAAACGGTGTACGGAATTATGTATGTAAAAGTGTGTGTGTGTGTGTGTGTGTGTGTGTGTGTGTGTGTGTACAGGGAGTCGGGAGGGTGGGTGGGCGGTGCGTGGGCGGCGAAGCTGCCATACCTCGCAAGCTGCCATGGTACACAGTACACACACACACACACACACACACACACACACACACACACATACATACTCATGGGGGGAGGCGGTATGTATGGGGGTATTGGTGGCTCGTGGCTCGTGTGACCTTAACCTTTTTTCTTTCATCTAATGTACTTATTTTTTTCTTTAATATTATTGCAGCAAATCTGTCGGAGGTGAATTTTGGACTCGCTTGTGTAGCTCAGCGAACAGAAGGAAGAAATTATAGTGTTCGACGCTTCCAAACGCCCTTGATTCCTAGTGAACGGTGTGAACAGTTACATGACAGAAACATGTGTTCACACCTGTCATGTCAAGTTGTTTGGTTCATGACGCACACAATTCGCTTGTGGTCCTGCCGGCCGGCCAATCACGGCGTTGCGTGCGTAAGTTTGACACCTGTGGTTATTCGAAAGGGGTGAGCATATGGCGAGCGTTTTCCTCTTCTGCTGAACGCCGGCTGCTGCTGCTGCTGCTGCTGTCGGCTGGCGAAGGGCCACGGGAGCCAGGCTGTCTGACCGTCGCACACGTCGTACTGCAGCCTTCGGAGACCTTGCGGGGGGCGTCCTACCCGCGAAGGAACGTTTATTGACGAGGCTTCGGCAGGGAGGAGGGAAGGGAAAGGGAGGGTCGCTGTGCATGGCCTATGCGGCAGAGGGGTGGTTGGTGACAAGGTGCGGCAGGGTGGTGAGCGGCTGGCAGGGTGCTAGTGCCCGGGGCAAAATGGGCAAGCCCACCGCTGCCGCAGCCAACAAATAGTAGTAACAGTCGTCTTATCGGTGCCGCGACCCCGCTTATACGAACCACTGGGCGACCCCGTCCCAGCCTGCCACGCCCACTCCGCGCCGCCCTTGGCCGTGCCCCCATCCTGCTTACAGCTCACGGAATCTGTTTTTATCATGATAGTGTAGTTGATGAGGCTCTCCCGCCCTAGGCTGGCTTTTTTTCTCCTCTAGCCGCGCACACCAATCAGGCTCCTTCACATTACGTAGTGCAACGGGGCCCCGACCAATGAGCGCGCTTAAATATGACGTCGACTCTAAAAATAGACCTGTATATATATTAGCGTCCACAGGGGCTGGATTCAGTGGCCAAGAGTGCAGTGCGATGGTAGGGCGAGGGGGCTGTCTGGAGAGGGGTGTCGATGACCAGTCAGGACACAAACGTCGCTTTCAAGTAACAGGATACACTTTGTATAGAGAGAGAGGGAAAGGTTACTACACCCTTTCTTGATAGAGCTAGCAGAGAGGTACGTATCACACACACACCTTCCCTCACATACTGTCATTCATTTTCACGCTCGCACACACGCGCTTATCCAAACCTTGAGTATTACAGGTCGCGGGGGGTCGGTGGGGTGCCTGTATGAGGGAGTAATTGTGTCACCGTGTGTGTGTGTGTGTGTGTGTGTGTGTGTGTGTGTGTGTGTGTGTGTGTGTGTGTGTGTGTGTGTGTGGAATGAATGACTTAATAACCAACACGCAAGCTTCTTATTTATAACTTCATCTATGTTATCTATTGTGACACGAACAAACAATCAGTAGAATAAAAAAAAATTGCTTGTCCATGTGTTGAGGGAGTGATAAGAAAAATGAATGTGTAGGTGAGGTGAGATAAGGAACGCATCAACTAATCCTTTAATCATGCCCTTTATAAAATCAATACATTAATTTTGACAATGGAAAACAAATTAAAAAGATAAATCCGTGTGTATGTGTTATTGGGATGGTGGTGGGTGGGTGGGGCGGGGGGCGGCATGTAATAAGATGGTTGGTGTTTGGGAGGCGGTGGTGTTGGTGTTGATGTTGGTGCAGTGCGGGAGAGAACAGAAGAGAAGGGCCACAGGTGCTGCTGGTGGTGAAGGTAGTGGTTGGTACAGGTAATTGTGGTGGTGGTGGTGGCAGCAACGTGGAGGTGTGTGGTGGTGGTGGTTTTGTTACACGTGGTAGTGGTTGTCACAGGTAATGGTGTTATGCATGCGATAGCTGTGTTAGTGGTGTGTGTTATTATTGTAAAGTTATGGTGTGAAAGATAAGGTTGTGCTGCAGATATTACCTACACGTGTCACTCTACAGGTGGTCACATACACACACACACACACACACACACACACACACACACACACACACACACACACACACACACACACACACTCACTCTCTCTCTCTCTCCATATTATGCTGTATGTATATTTCACTTTGTACGTAAGGCTTTGTGTGTGTGTGTGTGTGTGTGTGTGTGTGTGTGTGTGTGTGTGTGTGTGTGTGTGTGTGTGTCTAATGCCTCACCCTTTTCCGTCTCACTTAAGGTTTTTAGGCCACATCCTGGAATTCTCATTATCCTGATATTGGTATATTTTCTGTATTAATTTTAAGTTAACCTCATTATGCATTGTCACCCCCAGCAGGTCTATAGCGTGTGTGTGTGTGTGTGTGTGTGTGTGTGTGTGTGTGTGTGTGTGTGTGTGTGTGTGTGTGTGTGTGTATTACGTGACCATCCATCCATTTCAACACACACACACACACACACACACACACACACACACACACACACACACACACACCCACACCATTTCCTCTCACTTAGACGAACTAGTGAGTGTCGTTTCCATGAAGTTGGTCAGAGTACTGCGCTATTCCCCTCTCCTCACTCACTTACTCATTCACTCACTCACAGTCCTGCACCTCATCCCACACACACACACACACACACACACACACACACACACACACACACACACATTGCACTAGTGGCCGGGAAATCAGCTTATTGAACTTTGGAGAGAAAAAAAACCGAATATGTTTAAAAGTTTACGAAAATGGTTATTCATATTTAGTAAGAAGGCTGGTTTTTATTATTTGTTATTATTATTATTTTTATTATTATTAGAACAAGGTCAGAAAATAATAGTAACATTCATACATAATAAATCAGAACAACGCTTCTTCTGTAACTCAAAGATTAGATAAGTAAAGCAATTGATACTGATATAATTTTATTTATCTATTTATTTGTATTATGTGGGATATGGAGGGAAAAAAACCCATAATGGCTATGTCTACTTATTTTAATTTTATTTTACATTATCACTTTCTTCTATATTGTTGTATTTTCCTACTTTGAGCGTGATTACTTTCATGTGCATATTTTCCTTCCTTGCTGCCACACACACACACACACACACACACACACACACACACACACACACACACACACACACACACACACACACACATCCATCCAAACCAACGAAAATTAATTATTGTTCATGTATCAAAAATCTTTATAACCTTTGTTGCTGTTCGGGTCAGCGGATGAGGCGGCGGCGGCGGAGAGAGAGAGAGAGAGAGAGAGAGAGAGAGAGAGAGAGAGAGAGAGAGAGAGAGAGAGAGAGAGAGAGAGAGAGAGAGAATGTTGGAGGGAAGATAGCAGCGTTAAAGGGTGATTAGGGGGATGTAAGGGACGAGTTAAGGGGTTTCAGTGGCTAGGTAAGAGAGGGAGAGAGTAAGAGGCAGGGGCAGGGTTTTTTAGCGGGCTAGGTAAGGGAGGAGACATGGATGTAGGGGAGGGGGGCAGGGAGCTCATGAGACAAAGAGTGGCACCTCCGAATAGACGGTGCCATTGGTGCCCCTGAGTCAGACCAGGAAGTAAAGGGTGCAGGTAGTGGGAGGAGGGAGTGGAGGAGGAGGAGGTATTGGAGGGGAAAGAGGGGTTGAGGTGGAGGGAAAATTCACGGGAAGGCAGGGACGAGAGTGCCAAAATTGTGGTCACGCGCGTACACACACACACACACACACACACACACACACACACACACACACACACACGTACACAAGGCATCATTGGTTGAAGTTAGATCTCGTTTGTATTAATTTTGTATAGATGTAAAATTTCCTTTCATTTGGCTTTTTTTATTTATTTATTGTCCTTCCTTTCCTTCCTTCCTACTTTCCTTTCCTTTCCCTTCCTTTCCTTCCTTTCCTTTCCTTCCTTTCCTTTCCTTCCTTTCCTTCCTTCCTTCCTTCCTTTCCTTAATTCATTCATTCCCCTTTTTCTTTTTCTTTTTCTTCTTTCCTTCCATCCTTCCCTACATCATTATAATTATCACGTCATTATACATGATTTACCTTTCTCTTGTATAACAAAAATATTCCTCGTATGTATTAATTTTCCTTCTCCCATCCTCCTCTTCTTTTTCCTCCTCCTCCTCCTCCTCCTCCTCTTCTTTTTCCTCCTCCTCCTCCTCCTCCTCCTCCTCCTCCTCCTCCTCCTCCTCCTCCTCCTCTTCCTGTCAAAATGGTTGTATCTTTCCTTAAATTTACGATTATTTCCCAGAAGTGTTTGTTAATCAGTGCTTTTGGACTTCGACTTTTTGTGGGAACGGAAGTAGTAGTGGTGGTAGAAGTAGTAGTAGTAGTAGTAGTAGTAGTAGAAGCAGAAGTAGAAGTCAATTGATTTGGCCAACATCCACGTAAATTATTATTTTTTCTCTCTCTCTATCTATCTATCTATCTCTTTTACTTTGGAGAGAGAAGGAGGGATTTGAGGGAGGAAAGGATGGAGGGAGGTACTTTGATGAGAGGAAAGGAATGAGGGAGGGAAAGGGGGGAATTTAAACGAGGAGGGAAGGATTTATGATAGAAGAGAAGAAGAAGAGGGAAGGAGAAAGAATGGTGAATTAAATAACCGAAGGAGGATTATAAGAGAGAGAGAGAGAGAGAGAGAGAGAGAGAGAGAGAGAGAGAGAGAGAGAGAGAGAGAGAGAGAGAGAGAGAGAGAGAGAGAGAGAGACTCTGACTGTGAAAGGTAGGTAATGAGGGAGAGGGAGCGGACGTGAGGAGAGAGAGAGGTGTATTTGTGGCCAAGTGTCCGTCTCTCTCTCTCTCTCTCTCTCTCTCTCTCTCTCTCTCTCTCTCTCTCTCTCTCTCTCTCTCTCTCTCTCTCTCTCACTTTTTCAGGGCAGGGCTTCCCCACCGGCATCCCAGCTAAACAAACACATCTAGGTTTGAAAACGACATTAGAACTCCCATCCTATCTCTCTTTCTCTCTCTATTTATATATCTATCTATCTATGTATCTATATCTATCTATCTATCTATCTTAATTGGGTTCGAAAGATACCTCGATAACAATAGAAAGGTGTAAACGTGCGTGTGTGTGTGTGTTTGTGTTTGTGTGTGTGTGTGTGTGTGTGTGTGTGTGTGTGTGTGTGTGTGTGTGTGTGTCTGTGTGCGTGTGTTTAGGTCTGTCAGGTGTGTCCTGTCACTAAGATTAGGACAGGATTAAGGCGTGATAAGGGAGGTGATGTTGTGTCCTCCACTGTTGCCTAAGAGAGAGAGAGAGAGAGAGAGAGATGGGGGGGGGAGGGGGGGACATCAGTGATCAGTACCTCTTTCGTAATGGAAGTGTTTATAGCCTTGGTGATGGCTAAGGTAATAATAGATGACTTGTTTTCAAGGCCGTGTGTGTGTGTGTGTGCGTGTATGTATATGTATGTGTGTGTGTATGCTATTACCTGCTGCTACTTGTACGTACATCTTTGTACTCTCCGGTTGTGTGTTAATTTGTGGGTCTGCAAACTCACTATACTTCACCTTGTTACTTAGTGATTGATTGATTGATTGATTTTTTGTTATTCATTCATACATATATCTAACGCGTCAAGATTATCAAAGTTCATCAAGTATATATAATTAAATTTGTCCAGTCGTGGAATCAATGGGGCTGATAATGAGGATGATAATATACTTTATGATGTCTTACAAGAACTTATTAGTTAACTGTGTGATGCAACTACAATACAATTAGCAACAACATGCACACTTGTTAATAGAATTCAACCTCTCGGCTGCAATTTTGATAAGGAAAAGAAAAAAGTAATTGTCGAGAAGAGGATTTTTTTTAAGCAATAAGAAAATAATCTTTAAACATTTTCCGATTTGTGTTTTTTAAAGTGTTTATGTGTAAGGGGAGAAGGGAGAGGGAGGGGGTGAGGGTAGTGGATAAGTGGTATATGATTGTCTTGATGCCCTTAAGTGGACATCGGTGGAGGAGGAGGAAGGGATGAAGAGCCAAAAGATGCAAAGCGATGGTTAGTGAAAGATGAGAATGAACTGTTGACTTGTATGTTGATGAAGGACGCGCAGAGAGAGAGAGAGAGAGAGAGAGAGACGTAGCGCTTATCACCATGTTTCGCTATCATTTACCTAGAATTCTGTGGTTATCAATAAGCTTAAGGTAAGGTCACAGTGGCTTGCGATGGTGTACAGTACCTTGATCATACAACACACAGGGCCGGGGTTCGAAGCCTGCACAGTACAAACACCCTACACTCAGCCACCCATTCTGATTGGTCACTGTAGGAAGGGGGGGGACAGACTTAGTGACCCTGACGAGATACGGAGTGAGCACCGAGGCTACGCACCACACGACACCCAAACACACACCTTCTACCTGTAATCAGTAGTGTGGTTACCTGTAGACAGTGAAAAGCAGGATTTGGTACTGCAATATAGGTGTGTTATTTAATATGTTTGGGGTTTAAATTGTAATCTTGAAAATAAATGATGATAATGATGACGATGATGATGAAGAGGAGTAAGAGGAGGGAGGTCGATCCAGTACAATGCAGTAATGGTTGTAGTGGTGATGGTTTTGTTGTAAACATGTGTGTTATCTTGCATATCGTTTTGTTTATGCATCACTTGTGTGTATGTATGAAGAATACGTGTGCATGTGAGAGGGAATGAAGCAGCTGTGTGCGTGGAAGCCTCTCCCATGCACACATCCCTTGGACCATTCTGTCCCACATGTCCACTATCACAGCCGAAGGCATTGGGGCGAGGAAGGGAAGGGAAAGAAAGGGGCGAAGGGGCAGAGTAGGTAGATAGAGGGAGAAACAGAGACAGACGGAGAAAGGGAAGGTAGGAAAACGGATAGACAGAAAATTAAGGAATAGACAGAGACAGGGAGGGAAGCAAAGAGACTCAGACAGAAGGGAGGAGGGTGGAAGGGTGGGACGGTCTTGTTGCAGTAATTATAATCATGCACTTCTTCTTGAAATTTGCCACGCGCAAGAAGATTATTTACATGGCACGAGAGAGAGAGAGAGAGAGATTAATTTCGCTTATAGTTGCTTACTCCTTTCTTTGCCTGATGACATGTCTTGATATAACCACAGGGCATCCCCGTGACACGCACACGCACGCACACACACACACACACACACACACACACACACACACACACACACACACACACACACACACACACACACACACACACACCGTCACCCTGTGTATATGTACTTAACAAAGATGCTGGTCACCCTTCACCTGGTAGATCTATACAAGCTTACCTGTGTTGTCTTCTCACTGTTAACCCTACCTCCTCCTCCTCCTCCTCCTCCTCCTCCTCCTCCTCCTCCTCCTCCTCCTCCTCCTCCTCCTCCTCCTCCTCCTCCTCTTCCTCTTCCTCTTCCTCCTCCAACATTCAGAAGGGAGGGTGGGAGGAGAGGAGATACAAAGCTGGTCTGAAAAGTCTGGGAGAAAGATACAACGGAAGGGGTATATAGATAGAGAGAAACTGAAAGGAAGAGGGAGAAGAGAAGAGAAGGAAGAAGATGGAGTGAAGATGGGAGGAAGAAGACTCGTTGGTGTGGATGGAGAAGTGGAAAGAAAGGGAAAGGTTTAAGAGTGAGAGGGAAAGAGGTGAAGGAAATAGCCATACGCTTTCACATAACCAATTCGTCATGATGGTTTTTTGCGGCAGTTAACGTCTATGATGAGTATTTACGACCAAAGTAAAGGGTCGCTAATCTGGCATAAGCAGCACTTAAGCGAGCGTCTGTATGGGAAGGGACGGTAACGACGAAGGAGACGAAGGAGGAGGAGGAGAAGGAGAGGGAAAATGAAAAAGAAAACGAAGTATACTATTTTTTTTTCTTCATCTTCTTATGTGTTCAGATGAAGTTAGATGGGAAGATTAGTTATATTATAGTGCACATAAACTCAAACCTTACGACTTACAGTACATGGTCTGGGTGTGGAACGTACCTCCCCATCTCCCCTCTCCCCTCCCCCTTTCCCCTTCCCTCTTTCCCGCCCCCGCAGCGATAACAGCACAGGTCCAAAGAAGTGGTTTTCGGTGCTAATTTTGGAGGTGATGCTGCTGCTGCTGCTGCTGCTGCTGCTCTTCTTCTGCAGCGCGCTCTTGTTTTGGCGGGAGGAAGAAAATAGAAGACTGTAGCACCGTGGCATTGTTGTCCTAGCTAGCAAAACATTCTCTCTCTCTCATTATTGCCTCCTCACGTCTCGTCTTGATGCAAATGTTATGTAGTAGTTTGTAATATATTTGATGATGGGTAGCTTATTATTATTATCTTATTTTTTAGTTGATTCTTGGAGTTGGTGTATACATCTATCTAGGAAGATTGTTGGGTATATATACGTGGTGATCCCTACTATCATGCACACTCGACCGGTCATCTCTCCTCCTCCTCCTCCTCCTCCTCCTCCTCCTCCTCCTCCTCCTCCTCCTCCTCCTCCTCCTCCTCCTCCTCCTTCTTTTTCCTCCTTTCATATTGACTTAAGAAAACAACATAATATAACCAGTTTTCTCCGAGTGAGGAAGGTAACGAAGAAAAAATAATTAACTAAAAGCTTCGTTTGAAAATTCACGTATACAATAATTAGCGCTTACATATGGGTTTTTTTTTTTTTTTTTTTTTTTTTTTTTTTTTTTTTTTTTTTTTTTTTTTTTTTTTTTTTTTTTTTTTTTTTTTTTTTTTTTTTTTTCCGTGGTCAGTAGGAGTGTCCACGTCCATCACGCCGAAGCAACAAAGAAAAAGTAGTGGCGTCTAACCTCACAGCCTTGACATAAATCCTTCACTTCGCTGGGTTTCGCTGCTGCTCGTGCATTCCTAAGTGCCTCTACCGCCACCTCCACCTCCACCTCTACCTCTATCTCTATCTCCGCGCGCCGTCCGTATACCTCCTACCGTCCATCCATTGTC
>JAXIVD010000268.1:110000-122500 GCA_036785275.1 Cancer borealis | reverse complement strand
TAATTATATATCATGAATATAATAAACTCTAGAATCACCATGCAGCAGACGCGCGGCATTACATGTACAAGTCACCAAGAAGACTGCCATGAATACGACGCGACTCTCAGTAAGTTTGGAAGTCACCAGGAGGGAAGGAGACCCACTAGGAGGCTCTAGGATCCCCTGAGAGGCATGCAAACCTTTAGGAGCAGCTAAGGACCTCCAGCAGTACCACACGAGAGGACTCTTAGCAACTCCTATATAGGGACGACGAGAGTGGAGGGCAAGTGCACCGTACACACACACACACACACACACACACACACACACACACACACACACACACACACACACACACACACACACACACACACTCTCTCTCTCTCTCTCTCTCTCTCTCTCTCTCTCTCTCTCTCTCTCTCTCTCTCTCTCTCTCTCTCTCTCTCTCTCTCTCTCCTTTTTGTTCCTCCCCTGCATCATTCCCATGGCAGGGTGGCAGGGTGGAGGAGCCGGTTTTTCCTCTTCCTCTACCCAGGGTTTAAGGACTGGAGGAGGGAACATTACAGTACTTTCGTAATTCTCGTAATTATGTACGCTCTCTCTCTCTGTCTCTCTCTCTCTCTCTCTCTCTCTCTCTCTCTCTCTCTCTCTCTCTCTCTCTCTCTCTCTCTCTCTCTCTCTCTCTCTCTCTCTCTCTCTCTCTCTCTCTCTGCGTGCTGCAACTTGCTCGTGCCAATTTGAGTGAAGGTGGGTGTTGAGAGAGAGAGAGAGAGAGCCCAACACCCGCAGCATCTTGCTTGAGGTGTGTGTGTGTGTGATGAAAGTGGGTGGGGGAGTAAAGGGGGGTGAGAAGGGAAGGGAAGGGGGAAAGAAAACGGAAAACACTCCCTCTCCTCCACTAATCTCGTCCCCCCTCTACCCCCAAAAAACTTATTATCTTCTTGTATATTCCTTCCTTTGTTCCTTTGCCTTTGTTTACCTCTCATATTTTTTTGTAATTTGTTTATGCTTTTTCTGTCTCGATGTGTGTGCGTGTGCGTGTGCGTATAAATGCGCGCCACCTACACCTGAACGTTGTCTTACGTACAAGTTTGATTTACTTCAAGGCCGTTTATCCAAGGTTCACACACACACACACACACACACACACACACACACACACACACACACACACACACACACACACACACACACACACACACACACACACACACAATGACCTTAAGAAATATACGATTAACAACACCAATCCCCCAAAATGGAATCATATTAACCCATAAGTAGAAAACTAGAACCTAACTATTTTTTTTGTTACCCATCTAATTATTTATATCTACATTATACCTGATTGATTCTAAGAAGGTCGGAGTGTGATAACAACACCACCAATTACCTGCCACTATACACCTGTTAATGGAAGACCAATTAGGCTCATCTCCCTTATAAGGCTTACAGGTACTTACTACAACAGTCACCTTCTACACATCGCTAATGAATCTTCCCCGAGGACGTAAAAGAGGATGATGGTAGTAAAAGATAATAGCGTAAGGCAATGATTTTTTTAATTTTATTTTTTTATTTATATATTTACTTCAGGCTACGTAAAAAAAATAAAAATAACTCCAAGACAAAACTCTACATAATAGTTTTTCCTTATAGAGTTTTCTTAGTGATGACTGGCTTTATAAGTAAGGGGAAGGATAAATGTGTGTAAAAAATAAGTGTGGAGGATGGTAGAGGATAAAATTAAGAGGCATTTTATAAGGAAGGCTGGAGAGAGAGAGAGAGAGAGAGAGAGAGAGAGACAGAGACAGAGACAGTCGGTCAATTAGTCTGTGATGAAATCTGTACGAAGGTAAATATGTGTTGAGGAGGAAGAGGATTTACAAGGCTTAGCACGATCTTCATGACTTGCTTGTTTCTAAGGCTGCTACCGTCTCCCTTTTCACTCTACTCTCTCTCTCTCTCTCTCTCTCTCTCTCTCTCTCTCTCTCTCTCTCTCGGGACACCTGTTGTTGTCATGCTCTTGTTTTGCCTTATGTGGCATCGGCCTACACACAACACCATAACACACGCCCACACCCGCCCACTACCCGCCCATACACACACACACACACACACACACACAGGTAGATAATGCTGAAGACGATATATATTCTTGTATTTACACAGTGTTCCTTCTGAGTCTAATAAGTTGAGAGAGAGAGAGAGCAGTGAGGAAATGATGGAGGGAGGGCTGTGGTGAAGAAGAGGAGGAGGAGGAGGGAGTGAGGCAGAAATGAGGGTAACGAAGCGGTGTCCTCATTAACGAGTCACGCTGATTGTTATTAATTTTGTGTGGGAGGAGGTGGAGGGGGAATGGGGAGGAAAGAAAAGAAACAAGAGAGGTGAGGGATGGAGAGGAGTATTAAGGGAAGGGTAGAAGATGAAGAAATGGAGGGAAGGGGAATGCAAGGAGGGAAGAATGATGAATGATAATTAAATTGATAGTTAGAAAAAGAGAAAGAGAGTATGTAGAAACGAAAAATAAATATACGAAAGAATAAACCTAAAAAAATAAATAATGAAATAAGCAACAATAACTACCACGACAACAGTAAAAAAAAAAGTGAAAAGGAAGTTGAATATATAGAATAATTATGGTGATGAGATGAAGACGAAGAAGGAGGAAGAGGAGAAAAGAGAAAAATATTGGCTGAGTAGCTAGTAACACACAGGAGGAGCAATGTTGATTTAGTGGAGGAGGAGGAGAAGGACAAGAGCGTGCTGCGTATAGAAGGAGAAGGAAAAGGAGGAAGAAAAGAAACCAAAGGAAAAGGGTGAAGAGGAAGAGGTGTTGAAATCATTAGTGAAACCGGCGGGCATGACCTTGTGTTTACCTGTGATTACCTGGCACATGACACCCCCCTCCCCCTCCCCCTCTCATATCCCCCTCGTCTTTCTCAAGGCCACCACCATCACCACTACCTTATGAATATTTCTATTATCATTACTACTATCACCACCACCACTACTACCACCTTATGAATATTACTATCACGACTACAACCACCACTACTACTACTATCATTACTGCCATCATCACTATACATCCATCTTTACCATTATTATCACCATCACCATCATCACCACCACCACGATGATACGAAAAATACTTCCTGAAATGACTTGCTTTCGTGTGTGTGTGTGTGTGTGTGTGGAGGGAGGCTGTTGACGCTTTCCTGGCCAAGGTGAATTATTTTAAGGCCTCGACGTGTCTTGGCCCGCGAAGTGTATCAGATCCCCTCCCATCTTCCCCTCTATTCCCCTCTCCCCTTCCTCCCCTCCCATCTTCCCCTCTCCCATTGCATCCACTTCTTCCCCTCTACACAAGCCCACACTCATACGCTTCCCCTCTCCTATCTCCATATCTCATTCCCTTTTACTTCCCCTCTTCTTACTCTCTTCTTCCTCCTCTACACCACCCTATCACACATCACAAACCATACACCCCTATCCTATCCCCTGCCATCCTTCCACTCCTTTTAGATACACTCCCTCCACTCCATCTGTGTCCACCCCTTGCACCCCAAGAGAAACGCCGTGATGGGTGAGGGCGGGAAGGTGAGGGTGGCAGTGAAGGGAATGGATGGCAGTGAGGGCGTGAGGCTGAAGGAGAGATGGAGGTGGTGGTAGGGTAAGGGGGGTAGGGGGAGGTAGAGGCGTGGGTGCGGTCGAGATGTAAGAGCGAGGGAGGGAGGAAGTGAGGGTTGGGGAGTATAGCTATGGTGGTGAAGGTTAGAGTTAAGGGAAGAGTTGTGTGTGTGTCCATTAATCAGCCTTCATTATCGTCTTGTAATATATGAAACTATGCACTTAATCATCATTTTTTTCTCCGTTGTAATCTTGTCAACACACCTCTCAGTACCTCATCGTGTTGTTTTGTTCTGTCCTACATCGTAATATCCTATACCGTGTTCTGTCCTATCCTATACTGTGTTCTGTCCTATCCTACCATCCTATACTGTGTTGTTCTGTCCCATCCTATCCTACCATCCCATACCGTGCACTACCTCGTAAACTATCAAATAAATTACACGCGATTTCCTCTTCATCTGTAATTATGATAATTAGTGTCCAGCGGTGCATATAATAATCATTACTCCCATTTATAACACTGATGCTTTATGTGTAATTTATGTACATGCGTGTGTGTGTGTGTGTGTGTGTGTGTAGTATGTTTGTTGAATGTAATACGAGGTTATCAGTATATCATTCATTTGTGGAGTTCACAGGATGCAGTTCATTCTTCCAACGTTTAGAATCAAATCAAACTTATTTTATTAGGTACTGGAGAGAGAGAGAGAGAGAGAGAGAGAGAGAGAGAGAGAGAGAGAGAGAGAGAGAGAAAGAGAGAGAGAGAGAGAGAGAGAGAGAGAGAGAGAATAGGACAATTACTTAAGCTGTTTCTCATATATGGAAAATGCTTAAAAAAAATTATTACGTTGGAGATATAGAACAGCGTGTGTGTGTGTGTGTGTGTGTGTGTGTGTGTGTGTGTGTGTGTGTGTGTAAATATATAAGTGTGTGTGTGTTGTGTGCAGACTGACTAACACAGGTATATGTTTTCCGTTGTTTCAGGCTCAACACACACACCATGTACCTGAACGTGAATCTTACGCCGCCACCCCCGTCGGCGGCTGAGGGCTCCTGTACCACACCCAAGACGCCGGAGATCCTCAACTCCCTCATCAACCTGACTAGTCCGCCCCTTACCCTGTCTTACTCCCAATACCACTGCGAGGTGAGTCCAGCGAAGTTATGTTAGATAGCTACTCTTTCCCTGTCTCTCTTTCTCTTTTTTTTTTTCTCTCTCCATGTAGTGTAGATGTATTGTGTAATTGTCTGCATATTTGGTGTAGTAAGGGACAGGTTATAATTTTTGTTTTTGCTTTGTTGTATAATCTTCTAGTCAGGTACACTTGTTGCCCACACCCTTAACGTGTTTTCGCAGGATCCGTTGCTATTTTTGTCCATGTCTTGCTGTTAGAAAATTTTGCCGGGGCGGAGGGAGTTGCGGGGAACTGCACCGTATAATTTCCGTTGAGGGCTTGAGGTGGTAGAATCATTAAGTAACATTATTTATAGTTACCTCCAGGTACAAATGGGAGTGTGGGGGTGAACACTTACATATATAGTGCTGTGCTGATACTTACTTAGCACGGGCGGCACATGTGTCTTCATATTGGACTCGCGTGTGACTGCCATTGGTAGATTGTCAGTTGCCGTACAATGTATTCAGACATGTGCAAGGTTTATCAAATTTATACTTAAGAGGATTGATATTATTGGGTGCGGCTACTTTCTGGTGTCTCGGGCGAGTTAGGGCGGGACAGATGAACGATGTGTTAAGTTGACAGGGTGGGATTAATGAACACTTGTGATGGTCTTGTTGCAGGTGGATAACGGGGCACTCCAGAGTCCCGTCAGCGACTTGAGCAGCCCCGGAGACGAATCAGCAGCCGGCGCCTTCGGCAGCATCTACAGGAAACGAAGCGATGCGCGATACCTGATCGACGCGATGGGCGGAGGAGGTGGCCTGGTGGGCGGGTCCCCCGGCACCTCAGGTATGGGCGGCCCCCTGGCTGGGGTCTCGCCTCCCTCCACCCCCGACCTGCCCTCACCTGTCAACACAGTGGAAGCCACCAAGTCAGCCCTCATCAAGGAAGGCCTCAAGTTGCAAATCCGCAGCAAGCTTCAGGCCGCTGGCGTCGACGCTCCTCACCCCCTCTATGACGAAACGAAAATCTTCAAAGACGTAAGCAATGATGATGTGAGTACCAGCGGCAGGTACCTCACTTTAGCTTGCTTTTAACTAGATCTAGTTGTTCTGATTAAGCCATTAAGCTTCTTAAAGTATGTGTGGTGTTCCTTGATTGGTGTGTCAAACCATAGTTCATTATGCTTTGCGGCTTTGCTGCTGGAATCGTTAGCTACTTATTACACAACGCGTCTCCTGTCATCTCACCGCCGTTGGATGCCCAAGGTAACGTACGCCTGTGACTCATAGTCGCCGCCTCCCACACCTGTCCTGATAAAAGGCGATATCTGGAGGCCACAGTTATGCGGCGAGATAAGAATGAAGTAGACGATGCCATCAGCGGCCCGCTACACATCCAGGCACCCTGGCGACCCCGCTATTGGTTGCAGAGTCAAATATCCCCTCGCGGCAGGGCGAAGGCTGATCCTCCTTAAGAATATCGTCAATCGGCCTTATAATGTATTACACATCTTACAGTCACCTACTTTTGGGTGCTAATTGTGTGGCGTAGACAAATTCATGGGTTATTAGCCATTTGCATGTATCGTTGTTTTAAGTATGCCATTAATTTAAGTCTGCTATTAGAGTAGGTATGTACTACAGTAACCTTTATCGTGAGTGTTGGGAGCGATTCATAAAGCAGAATAACTTGTAACCCACTGATCCAAGATGTTATGTTACATCTTTTCACCAACATCATCTCCGTCATTTTGAATGGAGGCTGCGGCAGCGTGTAACAATAACAATAAGTACTACCGCGTCTCCATGAAAAATCAAACAAACAAATAAAACTGCGGCCATTCGTACCTTATCTCAGGGCCAGTGCAACCCCCCTCCCCTTCTCTTCCTTCCCTTACTCCTCTCCCTCCCTACCCACCCTCTTCAATCCTACCCCTTATGGACCTACCCTCCTCCTCCTCCTCCTCCTCCTCCTCCTCCTCCTCCTCCTCCTCCTCCTCCTCCTCCTCCTGCTGCCCACTTCACTCCACCTCATCTCTCGTTCCTTAGATCCCCGCTCCCGTTTTTCTTCCTCCCCAACCCCCCCAACCTCATTCTTCCTCCCCCCCGTCCTCCCTCTCTCCCTCCTTCTCACTTTACCTTCCTACAGTTACATGACATTTGGTTGGGCATTAATTATCGCCTGACTCACCCACGCACACACCTGGTAACTTACGATGCGTCCCAAGGCACTCACCGTTCACCATCCATTCAATTTTCTCCTTAGTTTTTGCGGCAAAGAAGGCGTGGAGAGCCGACTGCCTTATCTGAGCAGTGAAGGAGCATAGGGAGGAGGAGCAGTTGTGGGTGTGGGTGTGGAGGCGTGTCACTCACTACCTACATCTCTGGTCCCCTCGATCCACAGCTCACGGAGGAGGACGAGGAGCGGCGACAACGGCGGCGTGAGCGCAATAAGGTCGCCGCCACTAAGTGCAGGAACAAGAAGAAGGAGAAGACGAGCTTCCTCATGACGGTAAGTTGTCAGCGTGGGTTGGCTGCGTCTTGGGTGCTGGATAAGGTGTGGCAGGTTTACTTTACCCGCCCGCCCGCCCACGCCCACGCAAATCCATTCACGCCTTAGATTAAGCTGAACTTATTTATTTATTCATATGTTTATTTATTTATTTTATAGAAGATTACCATATTGAAAACAAACTTAAAAAAAAAAACGGTGACGTCAATTGTCTCCTTTACACTACATGTAAAAACTAGCCATTGTTTCCTGTTTGAGATTGTGTTCGACATTATGCATCCGAATGTAAATCATACACTGCTATATTCTAAAATGTTTTCTGAATATGACAATGTAGACGAAGCTTGACTTTTTTTTTAAAGTTATATTGACTTGGTTAACGAGTTTTATTGGAAGTGATAATAGCGACATTTATGGATAGCCGCCTTTCAGAGTGTGTGGTACTGTGTTTCTTCCAAACATAGGTTGTGAGTTCAATTCTGGTTCATGGCAGTTTCTTAGTGGGAGGGATAGCGCTCTCGTTAAACTTAGAAGAGCTATACATTTTTTTTTTAACTAACTAGCTCGTTGGGATTATTAAATTCCTTTTATTTTCCAAACAATCATTAAGCTAATGGATTGGAAGTGACTTGGAAAAAAGCTTCACTCACGACTCAATTCTTAGCATGCTTCAAAGGGGAGAGGGAGGAACTTCTCCAGCCAGGGTATTAGAGCAAATGGACTGTAGGCACTTAGTGAATATAAACATGATGTGGTGACGTTCAACACTTGTTCACGTCTTGCAGGAATCAGAGAATGTAGAGGACGTCAACTTGAGGCTCAAGACGGAGATTCAGCGGCTAAACACGGAGAAGATGAAGTTGGAGAAGCTTCTGTGTGACCCCAATCACCGCGCCCATTGCCGCCACTCCGGCCGCTGCACCAAGTCTCGACGACCGCCACTCGTCATAGTCACGCCGGCAGAATCGCTTGTCAGCACCACCTCAAGTTCATCCTCTTTTTCCTCTGCCTCCTCCACCACGTCCTCCTCGTCCTTGGACAGTCCCACCTCGCCCCCGCTCCCGCTCCCGCTCCCCTGTTCCTCAAGTTATGATCCTCCTACTACTGTGGTTCCTCACATAACCTCCCAACCGCAGCAGAGTTCCCTATCCATGACAACCCTGCAGCCACCCTGCACCACCACCACTACCACTTCATCTGACTCTGTTTCCTGTGCCTCATTAACCTCATCTCAATTCCTGCCACCGAAATACAGCCCGGCGCAAGTAGTTAACCAGAGGCACAATCCCTATCAGTTTCCTGGACGGTCCCATCAGTCTTCGGGCGTCGGGGGGGAGAAGCAAGAGTATGCAAGTCCAGCCTCACCCCCAGGCTGCCAGACGAAGCCCAGTTATAATTATCCTTGCTTGGGAGTGCCCCAGACTCACGAGTTTGTCTCGCCCACCCTACCGTCTCAGAAGTCAATGTACACTACGCCTAAGTCACGTAGTGGTGGTCTAGTTAGGTACAACCCTTACAGCACACGGCCGCCTCCCGTTACCTCACCCCTTGCCACACACACCCACCCTCAGCCAGGAACAGTGGCGTGTGGCGACTCCTACGTCCAACCAAACAATAATACTGGTTGTGGGCGTGAGGACCAGCAGGTGTATGTTACAGACATGCATACGAATCAATTTTTCCCGCCTTGTTCCTATAGTAATATGTGACCCTCGGCCTTGTGGGTGTGAGTGTTTCACGTACGTGTGCTGTTCGGGTTGTTGCCTCTTTCAGGTGGTGCTGTATATAATTTAATGGACACTACTCCATGCACTTGTTTTTCCCTGTAAGGGCCAGCCAAGCTGTGAGTTGCACTGGGACTCATGCACAAGTTTTATTACTGGCCTTGTATATTTGGCCAGAATTTAGACAAGTTTGCTTGCATTGTAATTTTGCTGATGGGCAAGTTTTGTTGTTGCATGTTGTTTTATGATATAGCCCTCAGACTTCCTGATGGTTTTGAAACGTTTAGCCAAGAGACAGGATTGTGCCTTTTTGTGACTATTGTGTTGTTGTTACTGCTAGTGCCGGGTTGATTTTGGTGTTGGTGTGCGTGTGAGTGAATGCTCCGGAGCCGGTCACTAGGGATTAGCACCTCTCACTGGACGTTCTTTATATTGGCCAATGTTCTTTGTGCTATTTGATCCATACATATATATATATTTTTATTAACTATATTTTCATAAAAGAAATGTTGGCAAATATGACACGATGCTAAATGATTTTGGTACAAACTCCACAACATTCCTCTCTCCCTGTTTAATGGTGAAGGACGAGTTACACACCAGCCATTAGGGGCTCCAGGTTGACCTCCATCAGCACAGCTGTGATGAGCCTCAGCCTGTGCAGCATCCTGAAGGTCTGCCATGCTAAGCAGCTGCAGCATTCTCATCCACAGAATGCTGAGTTTGGTGATTCACTGTAATTTTCAGTGTCTCTTCAGCTGCTGTAATACTTGAGTGTGGTTCAGCCTCTCAGAGGCAACAAATACTAAAGACTGTAACCGTCACAGACAATGTTAGTGCCATGTTTATGTGTATCGCACCCTTCGTGTTCGTGAAGGTGTCTGTATACCCAGTATTGTCACCCTTAACTATTTCCCGTCACTAAGTGTTGGCCATCACTTTCCCAGGCCTAGTGCTTGGGGAGGCCCTGTGCCCGCATGATGCCACTAGTGATGCCAGAATTCGGGCTGCCTGGACACAGGTGTCCAGAGCCCATTATCCAATCCCACTATTGTCAGCTCCCTGTTCCAAACAGCTGGCTGTTGAAGGAACTTGTCCTTTGTCAATAGTTTTTATGTGTAATGCTTTTTCAGCACATGGTCACATTGTCTTTTTGACATCTGAAGTCGACTGCAGGTTTCCTGCCAAACTGAAGTATTTTAGCTCTAATGCCTTATGGTGCTATACTGAATATGAACTTATGAATGAGGTCTGTGACCATATTCAGACATGACTGTTACAAAGTGTGATACTTGTATCATAGGAAATCATCCATTATGACTCGAGCCAGTCTCTGAGACAATCTTTATCTCTTTCATCTCATACATGCATCCTAAACCCTCTTTTATACCTGTTCCCTTGTTCACACCTGTGCCTTTCCAAAAATTTCCCATCCACAATCCCACCCTTCCCTGCCCCTTTCCCACCTGTCCCAGTGTGGGGAGGGAAGAGAAGGAGTCTGGAACTGATGGTGGTGGTGGTGGAGGCGATGGTTCTGCTGCTCGGCCACCACGACCTACCGTCCAACTGTCTGCACCACTCCATATAGCCGTCCACTTCTCATGGCAACCGCCATATAGGATCATCTACGTCTGAAAAATTAATTTGATGATATACTGCAAGTTTCCTTCACAAACTAGGTGAGGAAAAATGTTCATGATAATAGTATCCAGTGTTTAACCCAAATGCCTGTTTATTACTTCAGGAAGTATATTGATCATGGCATGTAGGACATAAGTCGTCTAACAAAACTAGTTTTTAATTTTTACTGTTACAAAAGTTAATATATATATATATATATATATATATATATATATATATATATATATATATATATATATATATATATATATATATATATATATATATATATATGATAAAGAGGAGAAAAATATATATGAATTGGATGTATTTTGATATTTATTTTTGCAGTCTCTTACTTGATTTTTAGATAAAATTCATGAAGCATGCCATTATGACAGAGGGAAGAGAATAATATTATATCACATAGGAGGCTCGTATCTCTCTCTCTCTCTCTCTCTCTCTCTCTCTCTCTCTCTCTCTCTCTCTCTCTCTCTCTCTCTCTCTCTCTCTCTCTCTCTCTCTCTCTCTCTCTCTCTCTCTCTCTCTCTCTTTCTGGATGACAACAGGGTGGGTGAAGTAACTAGCTATATGCATCCAGTAACCTTTCCGCCCCACTTTGTGATTTCTTGCAACTCTTGGTTTCTTAGCGTAACGCGCAGCTTCTCTCCCCCAACAGGAGCGAGAAGGACGGCCGCGGTGGGTGAGGTGCAGTCCATCCACCCACCCACAGGGCGGCGCCACGCACTTCGCTGCCCCCACTTCACTGCCACACTCGAACACACGCAACACGACTCTAAAACGAACACGCTACGAAAAACGACATCACTGACCCGGCGCCCCTCCACCGCCGTTGCTGCTTATGTAATGACGTTCGCATTCCACGGTGAGGGGCGCCTGAGGTCGGGGTGAGACTGCCTAGAGCCCTTGGAGGGAGGGAGATCCGTCAGTTTTCGTATTACCTGCCGCCTCATAGCCGATGACAAGCTTTAACGTGAGGTGTATGCGAACTAATGCATTCTGACTGCAGTAACACTAAGCAGGATCGCCAGCAAGACTGTAACCTTTAGTAATACGACAATGACATATGTGTTGGAAGTTGTCCACACACACACACACACACACACACACACACACACACACACACACACACTCTCACTCTCACTCACTCACTCACTCACTCACTCTCACTCTCACTCTCACTCTCACTCTCTCTCTCTCTCTCTCTCTCTCTCTCTCTCTCTCTCTCTCTCTCTCTCTCTCTCTCTCTCTCTCTCTCTCTCTCTCTCTCTCTCCAGGGCCTCTAACAATGACGACCCACCTACTTCGACATGTCTTCCGCCTGTGGTTCACGCAGGGCGCGCCACCCTTTCTAATTTCCATTTGAAAACTTAATCAGAACACAATGCGTAATATTGGCGTCATACATGGTGAACATAATGTACATTAAAAGACATTATTTAGAGTATATATAAATATCTATATATATCACATACATTTATAATTAACAGCTCTCATAACTTCAGTATTTTTATAAAGCTGTTCTAATTAGGCCAAAGCACAGGAATAAATTTGCACAATTTGCTTATGCCGTTCTACTTTCCCTCGTGTATGTATGTATGGGTTTGAGGATCACGCACTGGACTCTTGTCTGCGCGCGTGTGTGTGTTTGTTTACCTAGTTGTATTTACCTAGTCCAAGTATACAGGGTCTGATCTACACTCATGTGGTTCTGTTTTGAGTTGCGTCGCCTCGCAGGTAAGTGGAATGCATGGGACTGGACAACATACGAGAACAGGGGAGTCCAGAAATAATCGATAACTTCAATAAGTTACAATGAGGATCAACTATAAATTTCTTCAACAACATTCAGGCTGATACATTTTATCTATAATTAGACGAA
>JAXIVD010000268.1:60000-105000 GCA_036785275.1 Cancer borealis | reverse complement strand
TACTTTCTAGATATTTTGGCAGACTAGATAACCATTGTTGTAGCCACAAAATTACTTCAAAACTGTTTATTTTTTATTTTTTATTGATTTTTTTTTTTTACACTCCTCCAGTTCAGATGTTATATGTGGAGATTACATTGTATAATGAAGCTTCAACTTACAAATGTTCAGTAATTTTTCAACCATAAGTCTGATCCAGTTCTGTGTTTGTAAACCTTTGTATATTGACTATTAGTGTTGCTTAGTCTGATGTATTACTTTGTTGGTGCAGTGGCTGGGAACCGGGGAGCTTGGCGGTGGTTTCTCCATGCTTGAAGGTTACAGTGAGGATGGGAGTCAGGAGGTGCACCCAGCCTCCACAGGGGCCCATGGCACGCAGCAGCCCCACCAGATGGTGAGTGTTCAATGACATTTTCGTGCAGGGAAGTTGTCGTCATCACAGGTCAAGGAGAATAGGATGGATTTTATCTGGAAGCTTGATAATTCTTTTAATTAAACTTTCAAGTTAACATGTAACCATTTTCCATTGTATTCAGAGTAAGGGATTTTCTCTGCACTAATCCTTGAACTTCAATAATTGTTTGGTGTTTATTGTATGATTATTTGATGATAGTTTCACCTGAATAACATCATGGGAATGAGTACAAAGTTTTAGTCATGGGAAGCAGGTGAGTGCCTTGTTGTGTCACTAGTCCTGTGTCCTGAGTGTGATGACGGCAGCCTTACCCAACATCCTCAAGTAGTGTAGGACTGAGAGGAGACAATCCCACGATAGTCCATTCTAAATTAATTTGAATATCTCCTTCCTCTTTCTGTGTATGTGTATCCTTTATTCTTCCACTCCTTAAGGTATGTATTTTTGTTTTGAATACATTTTTCTCTTCCTCCCAGGAATATCATCCTTATTCTTCCTCTTCCTAGAGAGCATATCTTGAGCTTCTTGTAGGGTTGCACCAGAACCTGATTCAGGGCAGTCATTGGATGAAGTGTTGCATATTTCCAAATTAGATTTGGTCATTGAAAACAATAATTGGAATTTAAATAAACATGAGATAGTAAAAGCATCCACAATAAAAGAAATTTGTCTGCTTATATACCCGGTTGTGAATAAATAGTTCATAATTTGTTCGAGAACCAACAAATACAGATGGATGTACAAGGTTTTGGATTCAAAGTTTGTCTTAATTTCTGGTCTTGCTTGGCATGGTGAAGTAATATTTTCCATTCACTGTGTCAATCTCCTTGCGTTTTTTTTTCTTCTCCTAACTATCAAGTATGTACAAGCACATCTTTATGTGTTATGTAAAGGTAAAGTTAAGGCTACAGTAAGCTGAGTATTGGTTCAGTGATCAGTTCAGTTTCTTTAGCCTTTGACCCTGTCTGGTGGACAAGAATTCCTTACCTTGAGACACAGGATGGACTGTAAAATCGGGGTTACAACCATTTTTCCCAGGTTTTGTCAGGCATCCATTGATCAAATAGTCCAAAGGCAGGATGAACAGCTGATTGTGCTGTGAGTCACCTGCCTATCCTGGATTTAATTTACGGCTCACTAATTAGTAGCTCGATGCACTAACCTCTACATCATGGAGCTGCATAACGATACAAGAAACTTGAAAACCAGGTGATGAGAGCGTGTAAGGTTAACTTTTAAACTGGATCACCAAATTGGTTTTGCTTTGTCCTTTATTTCATCCATCCGTATACCCGACTTATATCCCGTGTAGTGAATGTGTGTTCACACATTGCCTCCAGGCCTCTTGGGGAGAAGGAACTAATCCTCACTGTAGCTAAGTGCATGAGAGTCAGTCTCATAACATAGTCAGTGATTTCTGCCAACGGGAGACAGAGATAGAAAAAAAAAAAAAAAACTCTGAATCAACTATTTTTGACCATTCTGCAATTTTTTCATCTAACTTGATTGTTTAAACCAATGAAGAAAGATATTTTATGCCAGCATGGCTTGGGCGGCATAAAGCGGGTTATGAAAGCTTAGTGTGATGGTTATGCAATGTTCCTGTGAGAGGTGGCCCAGCCCAACAACTTAATGTTTAGAAGAATGGATTGATTGATTGGATTAAGGCGCTCCAACAATGCCATCATTTGGTGCCGTGTTTAGAAGGGAAACAGTATTTAGTGCATCAGTGGAGTGATTAGAACTAGTAGACTGTGTTAGTTTGACAATGTAAGGTTAAGCATCAACTTGTGAAGCTTTCTAGTTTTGAAGTAGAAGGAAGGGTGCCATTAAGTCAATTAAAGAAGACATTAAATCAGTTTCTGAGAGCATAGAAACTAACAGATACAAGTTGTACATAACAATGCAGCTTGGCTTGCAGTCATTAAGTCACAAAGATTGACCAATGTAAACATGTATTTTTTCTCTTTGCCTGTTAACCAGATAACACACACACACACAGACACAGACGCACACACATTGAATTTGTATTTCAAAATTATGATGACATAATGGAGCACCAGTTGTAGCAAACACATAAATCTTTTGGTTTCCAAAAACAAGGTAGCCCTATAGCCAACACATTTGATATGAATTTAGTTTTTTCCTTTTTCTTCTATGTCTTCCATCTGTGGTGCCGGTAGGCTTGATGGAGGCTCTTTTTTTTAGGTGGTCGGCCTCCGCCCGTTAGTAGCGCAGTTTTTTTTTAGATTTTTTACAACTCCCTGCTCAGTTATCATCACCTGTTGATCCCCTTGGACGACATTTCCGGAGTGAACAGAAACTATAGATTGAATGAATAGCATGAAGAAGTACAAATTCTTGAGGTGGAAAAGGGGGAAATTATATTCCCTAATTTGGAAAACACTACATATCAACTTGGTATTATGTGTAGTGATGAAGTAAGCAACATTCCAACAAACTGCTTAACCCATTGGCGATCACTATGGGCTGGGTTAGAAAGATTTGTGTCTTGTCTGATATATTATTTGTTCAGTCATGGGCAGCAGCAAATTCTTGGTTTCATTCAAGTGAATAAGTTATTCAGCATTACACAGAAATATTTGTTCAATATTTATATGGATTGTGTGGTAAGGGAAGTTCATGCAAGAATGTTAGGTAGAGGTCTCACCTTCGTAAGCACTATTGAATGGAAGATAGCGAGGGGTCTGGGAAGCCCCTGCTCTGTATTCTCTCCTATGTAAAGACAAGGTGTAGAGGGGGAGGGAACTTTAAAGTCTCCCTGGACCCTAAATGCCTTTTGTGTTGGCTACCTCCTTTTAATGGGGATATAAGTCAGGTAATACAAATTTTAACTCCCAAACACACATGAACATGTAAACTAAACTACTACTCATTCATCATATGTTGCAGCTTGTAAGAAACTGCATTAAGAAAAGCACATGTAATTTTACAAAGATTAAGTACAAAAATTTTTTCACCTCTAATATCAAGAAAATTGTTACTTGATACATGTTATTCAACACAAATACTCATTCATCTTTCATTATCTCAGTAATTTTATCAGTCATAATTGAAAGAATGTGTCTTCTCGCAGGAAATTTATTTGTTTTCAATTAAAAATTCTGAAACTTCTTTTGACATCTGTAAAAAATACTTGATCTCTTTAGTTTCAGTGAAAATTACATTACTAACATAAAAAGACCCAAATCTTTCCCTTCATAACAAGACAAATTACCACAATAATTTTTGTTTGGACTTTAGTTTTCCTTCTGGATAACTTGGCTCCAGTGTATAGACTTTTCATGAGATTGTCTCCTCTGACTTGATATTCTATTAATGTTTTGTGTTATGTATGCTGCTGCTGAATATCCTTGTTATTTTGGCAATGTTAAGGTAAGCCATGTGTGATCCATGCTGTGAATATATTGTTAGGAACGTTGATATACCTGACTGTGTATTTGAGAGTTTGGCATCAGGCACGTTAGTAGCAGAACAATACTTGACAACAACCAATATCAGCATCAATAATTTTTTTTTTTTTTTAAAGCAAACATTATGTTGGACATCTGAGGGATATTTTAAGCAAGACACAAGGGAGTTGTTTTGTACTTTCGAGACACTCTTGCTACCATCTCTGATGAATTTTGTGGTGTGGATAAAATGTGTGGAATGCAATGTACCTTGAGAAGAAGTTCTTTGAAACATATTTATATGATCATTAAAGAGTTTTTTTTATATTATTATTACTGAAGCACGGAAGAATATAAACTTTTGGTGTTCTGGGTTGTGTTTGATGGATGGGAGGTTGTGGGGTCGTGCATCTGATGGAGGGAGGATGTGAAGGTGATGGGTTAAGGCTAACACCAAACACACAGCCAGGGAATTTTTCAAGTTTATTGCCCACCAGCATCACTTCTATCTTGAACTTGTGTGGGGCCATAGTAATGTAGGATAATAAGTATTAGGACCGAATAACACTTAAAAACATATTGAGATTGCTATAACAGAAGCTGTGAGTTTGTCGAGCGCACAGGAAAAACTAGGAGACGTTTTATGTTTTTGTGTGTTAACCATGGTTGTGATTACAATGCTGCTGTAGAAACAGTTGGCCGCTGAGTTGCACTCCCCACTCACTGATCATAATTGTGAAGCTTGATGGTAGTTCATTGTAAAAGAAGTATTAAAAGAGACACATTGTAGGTGCAAAATATCATTAAGCAAGGTAATGCAAAGCGAGTGCGACTGATATCAGACAAAATTTAGAGCAGGAAATGAGTGATTTATAAAATATGGTTAGTATGTTTGATCGTGTTTGGAAAAGGCGTTAGTTGAAGCTGAATGTAAAAACAAGTAAAGTGGTGATATTTGAGAGGAGTAAAAATTGAATGGTTGATTTTGATTAACCACTTAGAGTAAGAGTTGAATACCGAAAAAAATATGAAATTAGGCTGAATGGAGAAAAATATGGAGAAGATACACAAATTATGGCTTATTATGTATGACAGAGTTAATATCAAGTGATTGTTACTGTGTACAGTACTTAAACGGTTGAAATATAAATTAGGAAAGTGTGTAAGTTTAAGGTGAACTTTGAACAAATTAAATGATACGAGAGAGGGTAGGAGGCAAGGGCGGGATGCACGGACCTCTTCCACCGATCTCTGTGTACGACAGGGAGTGATCAAGGATTCAAAAGGAGTTTTACTCCGATAGCTATAAATATAAACATTACCATTTATGGTGAAGAATGGATAGTGAAGGTAATGAAAATATATACTCTAACAAAATTGGTATGACTCGTAAAGGTGAAAAATGAAAAATAGATTGGTTGAAGGATCAAACACAGTACCAGAAGATGGTCTCTGGCTACATAAAAAGAAAGGTCAGAAAGTGTGATAACAAAGAGTGTATTTGATTGTATGGTAAATGGACAAGTACAAATCAGGTATACATATGTCAATAAATAACAATCACTAAAAATGCTGTGCTGCTCTTCGATAGATGTGTGTCTTTTACATTTGTGCCTTTTCAGTAGTATGAATACATGTTTTTATGTTTTAACAAGTCATTCAACAAATAATCATTAGCCATGTGGTGGGAGGTTGGATAAGCTTGTGAATGCATGGGTGGAACAGAGTCGGGTTGTGATGTAGATGTAGATAGACGGAGGAAAGACAGACCAAGGAATACCAACTTCCCTTTTGTGTAATGATGACATCCGGCCATAATGAGATGCAAACTCTCATTGTGAGGGAAATGACTGCTGATTGTGAATCCAGTGTGTGATCCTCTAAAAAGACCATGGTGAATGACACACACACACACACACACACACACACACACACACACACACACACACACACACACACACACACACACACACACACACACACACAATCTCACACAGCTCTTTCCTGTATTTTACAACTAGGTAAATCTACACATCTTTGTGGCATTTGTACGACAAAGTATGATTTTGAACAATGTAATTTGAAATTTAAGAATATGTAAATTGCTGGCATGGAAAAAAAAAAGTTTGTTGGTATTGTTTAGTTGCTCTGCAATCACTTAATGAATGTAAACTTTGACAAACAATTGAAATAAAATTGTAGGTGAACAAGCGATAAAAATATCAATGGAAAACTCATTATTATCAGCGGTGTACTTTGTCAATAGTTGATAATTATATCTTCATTGATGTTTAGGGGAGGCCTGGAGTCACTGCTATTAATTTTATATGAAAGATATTACTGTTGAAGCAGAATCTGTTTCGTAATTTATTTTGTTTTTTGAGAAAGACTGATATTAATATAGAAGTATGCCTACCTGAATTGAAGTATCCAATGCAGAGGTGTAGTTGAGTTTGTGTTTGGCAGGATTTGTTGGGGTCGTCTGTAGATTATAGTGGGATGTTTGTGAGGCGTGCCACTCTTCCATGGTGTGTTTGTGTTGCCATTTCCTGAGTGCCTTATTGATGTGACAGCTTGTGTGGCTGTTATTGATGACAATAACTAAGATAGGCGTTCCCAACAGGTGGGACTGAACTGTGATGGTTCGAGGCTTAGCCGGAGGAGAGGCGTCGGCAAGTTTCACCAGTGCCCCTTCTGTAGCTATTCCTCTGATAGGAAAGATCACATGACCAAACACATACGCACTCATACTGGAGAAAAGCCTTTCCTTTGTCCTCACTGTCCCTATCGCTCAGGCACTAAGAACACACTCACCAACCACATTCGAGTGCACACAGGGGAGAAGCCATACTCCTGCCTGCTCTGTCCTTACCGTGCTTCTCACAGATATGCTTTGCAGTTCCACATGTTGAAACACCATAAGTAATCTGAAAATAAAAAGCTTAAACCCCATGTTTGTTGTTGTTGCCTTCCTAAATGTTGGATAGCATTTGCCGTCACTCAGTCTGTTCATGGTTTCTCACTTACATTTGTGTTGAGCACATCCTTAACTGTTTTTTGATTTGTTGAAATGAGAACATAAGAAAATAAGCAGGCTACAAGAGGCCAGTTGACCTACTCAAGGCAGCTTCGGTGCGCCAATATATATTCTTGTGTAAAGGTTTCCCGTATCAAGAATATATTATTCTTTGGCATGGAGAAATGTCATGAAAGTGGGTTATGAAATGTTGGTGGACCAAATGTGCTTCTCAGTTAGTATTGTCTGGGCACATGCGACACTAATAATTGGATCAGCTAGAAACAGATGTTGGAATTAACACAAAACTGAAATAACTGAAAGCCATAAGAAATTGGTTATCTTTGCAGTATTATTTCATGATATATTTGAATAATCTGAATAGGAGAATTGTTATTTCTTGAAGAATGTGCTTAATTAAGCTAGGCATTGCCAACAGGTGGGGGTGAATGGTGATGGCTCGCGCAATATGAAGAGAGGAGCCGTCGGCAAGGTGCACCTCTGTCCCTTCTGTGTGTATTCTACCCTTAGGAAAGACCACATGACAAAACACATTAGAACGCACACAGGTGAAAAGCCTTTTACCTGTGCACACTGCAGCTACAGTGCTGCCTCCAAAGACAATCTGAGGCAGCATATTCGTACTCACACGGGTGAAAAGCCTTACTCTTGCTTCAGGTGTTCCTACCGGGCTTCACATAGGTCTGCCCTACATTTTCACATGTTAAAGCACCAAGCATCTTAAGCCTTGTTTTGAGTGTGTTGATCTAGGTTAGCTTAGCCTCTGTTATATCTCTGAACAGACCTCATTAGTACAATGTGCATTAGTCAAAAGTGATTTTTATTTGAGGACAAAAGAAAGAGTTCTAGATAAACAGTTAAGATTGAAAAATAGATAATATTCATTACCACAAATGTATTGACAGTTGTGTGTGTGTGTGTGCGTGTGTGAGAGTGCGTGTGTGTGTGTGTGTGTGTGTGTGTGTGTGTGTGTGTGTGTGTGTGTGTGTGTGTGTGTGTGTGTGTGTGTACAAACGTGCGTGCACACATGTGCAATGAACATAAAGAAACTGCTACTTTTCGTACATTGAACATATTCCATGAAGGCATTGATGTTGAAATTGATAAAAGATGAAGTTTCTTAATGCCTGACTGAATAATTAACCATGGATGGATGGTTGCAAATGTGCAGAATTTCAAATCCTCATATGATCACAAAATTATTTTGCTTGATATTTCATGTTTTTAGAATTAGGAGAAATGGGCAGCTCGATGTGTTTTGAAAGATAATTCTGAATTGCACTTGTACTGTTCTTGCATTCTAATTATTCCCAAAGATATAAAATTGGTGGTTCAGGCAACACTAGTCCTTAGATATTCTGTTTTCACCACAAACTTTTGCATCAGTTTTTGTCAGAACTTTTATAAACTGTTACACATCTCTATGAGCATATAACAATCATTTATAGTGGTCAGCGTTTTTAGAATGGAAAGCAATGAAGGGAAAGAGTGAGAGGTGTTGGAATGGGAAATTACCTGTGACAAATTCTCTTGTTTTTGGAATGTAATACTTAAGTTAGGCTTTTCGACAGGTGGAACTGAACAAAGATGGTGCAAGAATTAGAGGGAGAGAAGCTGGCAGCACCATCCATCAGTGTCCCTTCTGTTCATATTCCACTGTTAGGAAGCACGGCATGACCAAACATATCCGTAGACACACGGGAGAAAAGCCCTTTACCTGCCCTCACTGTCCTTACCGATCCTCCACTAAGTATGCCATGAGCAACCACATACGGATTCACACTGGAGAGAAGCCATACTGTTGCTCCCTGTGCCCATATCGAGGGGCTCAACGTGCTGCCCTCATCAATCACTTGCTGACACACAAATCCTGAGCCTCTCCTCGCAACAATGGTTGTATCCATAGTGTGATGCCCATTAGCACTGCTTCATCATTGTTCCTATGCATTGTTATTTGTTTTGACATTTTATTGGGTGGTGAAAGTCTAATGATATGACTGGGATGTCAGAGGGAAAATTATTACCTACTTTGAAGTGGCTACCCTAACAATGAAAAGTAAGGTCAAGTTAGTTTCAGTATATAGTTGATATTTGTTAAATAAAGTTATATCTTTTTTATCTTTTTATTTAAGGGTTACATTGATTAAATAGCCATTTATAAGGAATTGTTGATTGTTTTTATTTTATATTTGATAAAATTTGTTGCCATGTTTTATATACATATATATATATATATATATATATATATATATATATATATATATATATATATATATATATATATATATATATATATATATATATATGTGTGTGTGTGTGTGTGTGTATGTGTATGTGTACATACATAAATAGCTGGCTTATATCCCCCTTCAAGGAAGGTAGCTAAGACAAGGTCATTAGAGTTTGGGGAGACATTACTCTCCCTTCTCCCTCTGCCTTGTCTTTTTGTTGGAGAGAATACAGAGGAGGGGCTTGCCAGACCTCTTGGGTTTGTCCCTTTTGGTTGCCTTTTACGACCAGCAGGGAATATGTGAACCTGTGGATAATTTTATGCTGAAAGAAGGTGTTTGCTAAGAACAGCCCCCTTTTTGCACATGTGTCCACTAGATACTCTCATTTCCATTCTTATTATATCCAACCTTTCCATTCATATCTCCAATTAAAACTATTCTACTCCCTCTTACTTATATTTCATCGTGAGTTATGTATTTCGCTATCTGAGATTTCGCTTAATTAGCATGCCAGGTGGAACCAAACTGCTTGGAAAATACTTACTAGATTTTCCCTGCACTCAATTTTGTACATGTCGTAGTTGAAGAAGAAATATGATGTGCTATGGTGGCACTGCAGGGAATCTTCAGTCAAGCAGGAGTGGTTTGCAATATTGTAGTTATTGGTTATTTCTCATTTAATGAATTTTATTATACATATTTATTATGGGCATTTTATTTGCTTTTCTTCTTCGATATTCATCATAGAATTGCACATCCATTGTTGGTTGTAATGCATTTTATCACATGTTGTTTAGTTCAGTCACTGAGAATATTGTGTGCTAAGGTAAATGAACTACATCGGTACCTGAACCAGTGTTACAGGATACATTTCTATATAATGTATTTGCTCCTGGAAATAGGTCGCAATAGTACTTTATTGTTGATTTATTTTTGTATTTCACAATGCTGCTTAGTACATTGCATTTCCTCTTTCTTAATTAAGAGAATTCCATTAAATTTTCTTCACTTCATGTTAGTGTCAAGAGGAAGGGGAGGGGAAGGGAGGCATTGTTCAAGTGGATCTCATTGCCTAAATTTGCCTCACAGCTGCTGGGTTTAAGGAAGCATTCAGTGTGATGGCACAAAGAGTTGGAGAAATTTGTAGAGGATCAGTTATTAAATACCACTCAAGTTAGCAAATTAATTCGGTAATATTGATATTCGAAATTTCACCAAATAGCCATGCATGTGGTTTTGGGCGGAAATATTATATTGGAAAGAAGTGTAATTTTTCATTACTATTAAAACAAAATTTCTTAACTGAATGATGATGAAATCATTGTAGTCTTGTGTTTTCATTAGTATCCCAAGAGTCTCATCCTAAAACATTATTGTCTTCTACATTGAAACTCATTGTCCAAAGTAGCTCTTGCTCTTTGGACTCTCTCTCTCTCTCTCTCTCTCTCTCTCTCTCTCTCTCTCTCTCTCTCTCTCTCTCTCTCTCTCTCTCTCTGTCTGTCTGTCTGTCTGTCTGTCTGTCTCTGTCTGTCTGTCTGTCTCTCTCTCTCTGTCTCTCTCTCTCTCTCTCTCTCTCTCTCTCTCTCTCTCTCTCTCTCTCTCTCTCTCTCTCTCTCTCTCTCTCTCTCTCTCTCTCTCTCTCTCTCTCTCTCTTGCTCTGTCACTCTTTCTCTGTCACTCTTTCTCTCACTCGCTCACTCCCCCCCTCTCTCTCTCTCTCTCTCTCTCTCTCTCTCTCTCTCTCTCTCTCTCTCTCTCTCTCTCTCTCTCTCTCTCTCTCTCTCTCTCTCTCTTGCTCCGTCGCTCTTTCTCTCACTCACTCCCCCCCCCCCCTCTCTCTCTCTCTCTCTCTCTCTCTCTCTCTCTCTCTCTCTCTCTCTCTCTCTCTCTCTCTCTCTCTCTCTCTCTCTCTCTCTCTCTCTCTCTCTCTCTCTCTCTCTCTCTCTCTCTCTCTCTCTCTTTTGGGGATGTCTGCTTGAAACAAATAGGCGTGTAGGTCTAAGTTATTTGTTCTGTTTGGTGGTAATATTCTGCAATTGCTAAATAGTTTCCTATTTGGTTGTATGAGTTCAGAAACGAATATGAAGGAAGATCTAGTAACTTACAAATTTAGATAATTTGTTCTTTAAAATTGTGAATGATGCTGCTGCTTCTTGATCGTAAATGTATAGTGTAATCACGTTGGTGGGTTGATGGTGTGCTTCCAACACATTCACCGAGTTGTTAGTGTTAGTACTCGTGGTTCCTGATATATCCTTACAGGTGTCTGGTGTCTTACAGGTGTCTGGCTGGGAGGGTTAAGGGAAACTTGGACTCGTCAACATAACAAAGTTCATTTGGAATTGCTGAGAATTCATATGCTCCATTAATACGTAGTCATGTGAGTTATAAATTCATATAATTTTTATATACTTGTAAAAAGAAAGTGAATGTAACACTTGAGTGATGCCAATAACAAGGGCATTTCCAACAGGTGGACTTGAGCCCTGAGGCAGCGATGTTTAGCGAGAGGCGGGTGGCTGGCAAGGTGCATCGCTGCCCCTTCTGTGCCTATTCCACGTTTAGGAAAGCTTGCATGACTAAGCATATTCGCACACATACAGGAGAGAAGCCCTTCACTTGCCCACACTGCTCCTATTGTGCCAGTACAAAACACACACTCATCAATCATATAAGAATTCACACAGGAGAAAAACCGTATTCTTGCTCCGTCTGTTCTTACCGGGCATGTCAGAGGTCAACTTTAATGACTCACATGTTGACCCACAAGAAGTGAAATAAAATTTTTTTTTTTTTAATTAAATTAATTAATTTATTTATTGATCAGCACCTTGTGCTGTGCCTACATGTTACCGTTCACAAAACTTACACAGTTGTGTGAAAAGAATTTGCATTATAACATATAAGCTCTTTGGTTTTGCCACTTGCAATATGTGTATATTAGAATGATGAATGATTGTTCATCAGAGGGGATAGAAAGTGTTAGGTGTGAAAATTTTCATTTCCAACCATCTACATTTTAGGTCTGAACTCTGATGCTTGTTGAATATTTTATATAATTATGTGAGGGTGCAAGATTTTTACATGAATGACTGATTGAGTGCATGAGTGAATGGTGTGTTTAGAAGTGTGCATTGCACAGACTCCATAGATAATTGTATAGTTCATCATCATCATCATGAGAATCATATTCAATAAAATTTCAGATTATACTCTGTTTTCTTTACTCAATGATGTGATGTACGGTTGTGAAATTTTGAATCATGATGCAATTGAAGTAAGTGTGGTCTTTGGTTTTGTGGATACTGCTTTTCTATTTCTTTTGATTTATTTGTTAAGTTATACATCCTTAATCAATGCCAGATACTGATAATCTAAAATTTTGCAGACCTAAGGTCTATGAAAGCCAATCTAAAGCATTTAGTATTTTTAATAAGTTTGGACATTGGCATATTTCTTGATTTTTAGTTTATAAATTGGTCATTCAATGTAACTTACTTAGTAATTATGATTTAATTATGGTTTTATAGCCATGGAATGACGGCAGTAATTAAGTTAGGCGTTCCCGGCAGGTGGAAGCCTACAGTGATGGTTCGAGGAATAGCGGAAGAGGAGCGGGCAGCAAGGTGAACCAGTGTCCCTACTGCAATCACACCACAGTTAGAAAAGATCATATGTCAAAGCACATACGTACACACACTGGAGAGAAACCCTTTGTTTGTACACACTGCCCTCACCGCTCAGCTACAAAATACGCCTTGAACAAGCACATTAGAATTCACACGGGAGAGAAGCCTTACAACTGTTCTCTCTGCCCCTACCGAGCCTCCCAAAAGTCTGCTCTACAATGTCATTTACTGAAGCACAAAACCTAAAATTTTAAGATCATCACATGTTTATTTTTTGTTTACATTATATATATATATATATATATATATATATATATATATATATATATATATATATATATATATATATATATATATATATATATACACACACAAGTATATATATATATATATGTATATTTTTTTCCTTCAGTATTTTTCAAAGAGGTTTGGGAAATTCTGTATGCATTCCCATGTAGCCATATCATTTTTATTGTGCTTGAAGCAGTTTGTCAGGAGTTATTTTTTCCTCCAGTCATGGAACTCCACATGTTGACCTGCAAACACCAGTGCTCCTTGCCAAACATGGCTACTTCTTGCTAGGCAAAAAGCCATATAACTTGTTACACACACACACACACACACACACACACACACACACACACACACACACACACACACACACACACACACACACACACACACACACACACACACACTGCTTACACATGCAAAACACATACACACACCTTCCCTAGAACAGTATAGATACTTGGAATGACCTGAAAGAAGAGGTGATAATTGCAAATAATGTACAACTAAAGGAAAGCCTAGACAAATGTAGGTATGGAGACAGGACCACAAGTGTAGCTCAGGCCCTTTATACTACAACTAGGTAAATACACACACACACACACACACACACACACACACACACACACACACACACACACACACATATTGCTCGGTGGTTCAGTGGATAACGTCCCGACCTGTCACTCTGCAGACTGAGGTTTGTGCCTTGATCAAGGTGCAAAGAGTTCACTGTTAATCGAGCTGTTACTATCCTCTATCAGCAAGAGGATGGAGTGTGTGACAGGTGACAGCCATACCCATAGATCCAACTATAATGAGCTCTAAGCTCTCTTTGAAAGTGCAATGGCTGTTGATCATGAGTCCAGTGTGTGATCATCAAGACTGGTGAATTACACACACATATACACAAGTATATATTTTTAATTTTTCCAAAGTTAAGTCAGGAAACGGTTACAAAGTTCAAAGCGGGTTCTTGGGAATCCCGACACTGGTATGTTGCCAGTTTTAAGTAGCAGTAAAATTACCAATATTATTTAAGAGATATTGTTTAAAGCAGTGCACCCATGCCCTGAGGCTTAGGTTTTAGATATAGTTTACTCCTCACACTCTGGCTTCACTGCAGCTGGTGAACATCAGGTGCCATTGTCACCTATTTAAGATTTTAAAAATTTCTTACAAAGCAGTCGAGGGACATAGGCATTAAGACCCTTTCATGCAGAAAGGAGTCGCTGCTGCTGTGCCAGCATAACAGAGTGAAGCTCATATTTGTAGGAGTTGCTGTTGGTGGGTCCAATGTAGTTATTTTTTAGACTAAATTTACTAAGTAATTTTTCACAGTCTTGCTATTTTGTAATACTTAGAGGCACATAGTTTTATATGGGTGTAATGTACAATATAACTTCTAATGTATATTTATATACATTAAGAGATTATAGGGGCTAAGAATCCGTATTTAAGATTAGTGCATAACTGTGGAAAGCATACAAATTATTGTAGTACAGTATTTATTAGTCCTGAATTTACATCCCTCATGTACAATTATTTGACTTAAGTTAAAATGGAAACTTCCCTTCGTATCTGAAGCATCTTGGTTTACATTTTCTCCAGCACATCCTCATTTAATGAACAATGCATCATTCACTTGTCATCAGATGAGTATCATAACTTCATCAACATTCCTGGCAAAACAGAGTAAGTTTTATTATTATCATTAAAGATTCCCACATTTCAACTATCATTGTTTATGAAAATAATGGTTTTAAATAAATACCAGTAATTAAGAAGGCATTCCCTACAGGTAGAGTTGGAGCAAGGTGGTGCCAGATTTACTCGGGGAGCTGCCAGCAACAAGGTGCACCACTGCCCTTATTGTAGTCATTTTACTGCTAGGAAAGACCACTTGCGGAAACACATACGCAGACACACTGGCGAGAAGCCTTTCAGCTGTGCCCATTGTAACTATCGCTCCATCACAAAATACTGTCTTAATGAACACATGAGAGTACATACTGGGGAGAAACCATTTGCTTGCCCCTTGTGTCCCTATCGAGCATCTCACTCATCCACTTTGAAGTACCACCTTAGCAAGCATGAAAATTATAATATGGAAGTGTTCTGAAACACCAAGTAATTTATCTGCATCAAACAGTAAGAGGCAGATGTACAGAGTAACTGAGATTGAAGCCTGACCAAGTAAATGAAAGACAAATATTATTTGATGAGGCCTTAAGTAATAGCATCTGGCTATACAATTTGTTGGCCTGACATTTTTTGGGTTACTATACAGCTTTCATCTTTCCTGAGATGAATTTCTGATGTTACATGTTATGTAGAAGCACAACTTGACTAAGTGGGTTGTGAATTGACTCTTCTGGTATGGATCAAGCGTGCATTGTTTTCTTGGCCATTATAGGAAAACCTTTGCTATACAATCCAGTTGAATTCCTAAAAAAGCTGATTGATTATATAATGAACAATCCCAGACATATGAAATAATTACTTTTCCATCTGAAAAGGAGAAAAAAAATAAGGTGCATATAGATTTAAAGAAATACATAACAGTAGAAGTTATGGCTGCAATATATAGTTTAGTTTAAAAAGAAAGAAAGAAAAGAACAGTAATTGTTTGTACCAAGCTAGAAAACAAATAGGTAGCATCAAATGTTTATTGTATCATTCAGATATAGTTGCTGTACTTCATACTTCAGAGGCTGATATTTTGGAAGTTTCACTGTTATCCACTTTTACTTTCAAAATGCTTGCATCAAAAAGCGTTCTGGAGATTGAAAAAGAGAAAGAAATACCACCACCCAATTTCATACAAAAAAAATCATACCTTGATAGGTATATCATCCACAGTATTTTTTTGTTTTGTTTCAAACATCCAAGAAAGAAGCAGAATTTTTTTTCTAATAGATCAAAAGATAAATATGAAAATTATAATTTTGCTTCTTCCTTGTTATGTAGTAATCTGAAATTCCTGGAGGAGAGTGTCTGCCAATGTTCTCGTCTCTCATTGCCAGTTGTTATGACGAATTACAAAAATGTATGTGCTAAATCTCCAATGTTTCAAGGAGGATTTTTACTTAGACAGTAAATTTTATACTTGGCTCTTCCGCTACACATTTGAAAGTTGAGGAAGGTTACACCACCTGAAAGCCCAACAAGTGGTTTGGGCATTTTGAATTCATGGGTGGAATTTAGGGTTAAGGGAGATTTCTTGCTCAGTTAGTAATATGACCATCTTATTTTTGTGACAATTTAATGAATTTCTGAGTAATAATAGTCATTATATAGATTATAGTGATGAAGCTATTAGATTTTGTAATGAAAATAAAAAATATAAGAAAAATTTTTAAAAATATTTCTTGCCTTGTAACAAAGCTTTGCATCATCTGATGAGATGATTGGAAGACTATAATCCATTATTTGCATTTGGATTTAAACTTATGAGGATACTTCTTTAAAATGCAAAGGAAGAGGAATATATATATATATATATATATATATATATATATATATATATATATATATATATATATATATATATATATATATATACATAAAACACATGCACACACACACACACACTACTCCCTCAATGTACGATTGGGTTACGTCCGTGGAACCCTATTTGTTAACTGATTTATCGCATATCGAAGTTATATATAAACAGCCTAAAGAAGGAAAAAAACCTTGCAAATGAAACTGATCTCCAGCATGATTGGTTCAGCAGCACTACATACCTGCTCACATTATGTGTTCATGTTGTGGTGTAAAGATCACTCATGCTATGCTCTTTTCCATGGCATGGTTAAGGTTGTTAATCCACAAGTCAGCGTTGATCATTCTGAAAAAGCTGAAACACAAAGAGTTGGATCACGTGGAGGCCAGGTGATGGGAATTTACACAAAGGTAATAATGCACAGTAACATATTCCTCACTAACTGGTTGAATGTGCTATATTTACAACGGTGAACTTTACCTCTGATTCAAACTTGATATCTTATTACCAGCTTGGTATTACTTGTAGCATTATTCTTTTAGTATTCCCTGAGAGTGGTGGTTGGCTGGGGATACTCCTGCTTCTTGTTAGTGTGATCGGTGGTGGGAAACTGGGTGTGGTGCAACCAGCCTCTTGTTTATTGTAGTATCCATTTGCATGTTTCTATTGATTTATATACATTATTATTATTATTTCTTTTATATAAAAAGGCAAACAATCTCAGTGAGGGATAACAGAAAAAATAGATTTTAACAAAAATACAATTTTGCAGACTATTTCCAGACAGGAAAAATCTTTTGATAAAAATATGTGATTATGATTATATACAGTGCTCTCTGTAATAATGAGTATGACTAACACATTGTTTATAATATATTGTTGCATACGTTTATTCAGGTAATTGTTCTTTGTCATATGGTTTCCATTACCACATGAAACACCACCGATACAACTAGTGGACAACATTTGAAGAGAGAAGACAAAGAGGAGACTAATTATAATGTTTAAATTGATGAACAATCTGGAGGAAACAGAAAAAATCTAATGTTGAGAAGTAAAAGAGAGGCTGGATTTGAGAAAACACGAGAAAAATTGTTAAAGGGGGAAAAAAAGAAAAAAAAAGAAAGAAAAAGTGCAGCTTTCCCCAGAGAAATATAGATAATTGGAATGGACTAAAAGAAGGTGATAATGGCAAAGCATGTACAACAACCAAAGAAAAAACTGGATAAATATGGATACGGAGACAGGATCATACATGTGTAGCTCAGGTCCTGTATACTACAACAAAGTAAATGTACACACCACTCCTCTAGCTCAGTAGTAACGATGGCAAGGTATGGGTTTGAACCCTGCTCAGGTCACAAACGATTTTTCACTGACAAGGAGTAGTTACTGTCCCTTTTGCTCCCCTAGAGAAAGGAGATGGTGGTGTCATTTGGGAGGTCTCAGCCTCATCCATAGATCTGTCTAGGAACTCTTGTGCTGATAATCATGAGTGCAGCACGTGATCCTCCAGACCATAGTGAATTACATACAAACGAAAACACACACACTGATTGAGTGTTCAGTGCAAGCATTTGAGCATGTCACTCGGCTGGCTGATGTTAGTGCCTTGCTAAGGCTGCAAAGTTTTCTCATGATAAAGGCGTTATGGTCCAGCAAAAGGATGAGGTGTGTGGTGTGTGAAGGTCACCCTTACCTATAGATCTGACTTTATGAGCTGTAAGCTCTCCTCAGGGAGGATAATAGTTGGCGATTGCAAGTCCAGCACGTGATTCTCAAGACTGGGTGAATTACACACAATCATAGAAATGTGGAATAAACTCAATATAGAAGTGGTCCAACTAGAAATAAACTAAAATTAAAAGCTAAACTGAATAACATTATGGACACAGTACAGTATGAATATAGCTCTTTTTCCTGTATGTTACAATTAGGTAAATATAGATATACATACACTCATTAGTGACTGCCATTTCATATAGGAAGGAGCAATATAAGTAACTGATAATGTGGAGTAATTTTGGTTAATGTGATCTTTCCCTTCAGAAGGAAATATTCAGTATTAAATGAAGGTGGACAGCCTCAATAAACCTCATGTAAATACAAATATATATACTTAACAGTCTTTCATCATATAGTATGTATTTTTATCTTCTCAGAATTTTAAATGAATATCCTATTCCCAAGGATACCTTAAATATAGCATTATGTAGTTTGATATGGACAGTGGTCTATGGATCAGTTAAAATTGTACATTGTTGTATATATTTCGACAACCTTCGTTTGTAAGATGCTTACACATCTTTGATAATCTACAAGGGTGAAGGGAGAAAACATGAAAACAATAAGTGACATCTAAGCAACACGGTAATACTCAACAACCACTGAATATCCTCATTTGGGAGTAAATGCATGTCTAGCAAAATTACATTACCCTTACTGGTGCCATGCAGTTTTCAGTATTTCTCAGCTTAGTACATACTGACCACTTCTCTCTGTTCACTTTATTTTTACATCCTCCCTTTTGACACTTGTGGTTTATTCTAAACTCCCCTCAACAATCTGGCAACTTTACAACTTTATTTTTACACTTAACAGTAATTTAGGTTTAATTAAGTAATAAAATTAATTAATTCTGTAAATTTAAATTTAGTCTATATTATCCATGCATGCAATATTTAATAAGCAAATCAATTTTCATAAACTTAAGTTTGTAGATTTGCATTTGAAAGATGACAATAATTAAGTTAGGCATTCCCTGCAGGTGGAACAAAGCAATGAGAAGAGTAGCGGGAGAGGAGCGGTCAGCAAGGTGCACCAGTGCCCGTACTGCAAATATTCCACCGATAGAAAAGACCACGTCATTAAGCACATTCGCACTCACACTGGAGAGAAACCCTTTACCTGCCATTACTGTACCTATAGTGCCACAACTAAGGACAAACTGATATCACATTTCCGCACACACACTGGTGAAAAACCTTTTTCCTGCCCTCACTGTAACTACAGTGCCACGAAGAAAGACAAGCTGAGGCAGCACATTCGCACTCACACTGGAGAAAAACCATTTAATTGCTCTCTTTGCCCATTTCGGTGTTCAACAAAAAATACTTTAAACAATCATGTTCGAATCCATGCTGCTGAGAATCGGTAGACCACTAGTCTTGACCCTAGACACAGTTCTGCCAGTACAATGCTGATAGGGGGATTTTTTTCTTCTCCCCTTCTTGACTAAAGACACCTAGACTTGGTAATGATGTAGATTTACTTCAGCATTTTATAAATACTGTGAAGTACAGCTTTAAAGATATTTTTGAACTTGTCCACCATTTTTCACTATAGTGTTTTTTACTGTTGTATAAATGTGAACAGTACTCATTCATTTTCATAAATGCTCAGAATCACTTAGGGGATTAGTGAAAGACTAATTTATTGATGAGAAGTATTGTGGCTACCAGACCTGTGACAAGTGACTGCCAAGTACTGACAGGTGTATGACAATGTTGTGACGAAGGTAGATGAACTGGATGACAGGTTGGAATATGTATGCCCCTATTTATTTAATGATTTGTGTTGCATGCAAGTGTGCAACCCTCTCAGTTGCATGATAGCCATAGTTAATAGTCCTTAAATGGTGTTTATGAAATACAATAATAAGTTACTAGTGTAGAAGTTGACTTATGACAGTAATTAAGGGAGGCATTCCCAACAGGTGGGACTGAAGAGTGATGGCTGGAGGCATGGCAAGGATGGAGCTGTCAAGAAGTTGCATCAGTGCCCTTACTGCAAATATTCCACAGATAGGAAAGATCATATGACTAAACACATAAGAACACATACTGGAGAGAAGCCATATAAATGTTCCTATTGCTCTCACAGTTTCACCACCAAAGACAGGCTCCTCAATCATGTTCGAATTCACACGGGCGAGAAGCCCTTCACTTGTCCTTTCTGTACATACTGTGCCACAAAGAAGGACAAACTGATTCAACATATTCGCACTCACACTGGTGAGAAGCCTTTTTCATGTCCTCACTGTCCCTTCCGCTCATCAACCAAACACACACTGAATAATCATGTTCGAATTCACACTGGTGAGAAGCCTTACTCCTGTCCTAGCTGCCCCTATCGGGCCTCACAGAGATCAGCTTTCAAGTGTCACCTATTAAAGAAACATAAAGAACTTTGCTAGTGTACAAAACTCTAGTCAATAACGTAAAATACTTTCGTATTTAATCAATCATTCACAGACAATTGCTCTTCTTATGGTTACTTTTTAAATATTTTGATCATTCACATTCCACATATATTGATTTTTTTTATATTAAAGGTGCTTTTATGCTTTACTAAGAAAAGAAAATGTTTGCAATTCACTCTTGTTTATTTAAATGTTTTGTCAACAAATTTGGTTCTATGTATGGGCCAGAAGATTAATCACACTTTATACTGCGTTTATTACCTTACACTGAACTGTCTTTTGTGTGATTAGAATATCCTTTATCAAGATTGAGCTGCCATCTTTCTAAAATAAGAACATCACTTTAACAGTTTTATATTCAAGCAGAGCTATCACCTGAATAACTGAGTTGTGGAATATTTGAAGTACTGCCAAGAGATGCGAGTGGAACCCAGGACGCCAGAGAGATGCACGGCAGCTAGGCTTAGGCTTATTGTAGTGTAGTAATGGTAGAGGACCAGCCTTTGGTGTTGGGTTGGTGGTAGTGATGCCAAAATCCATTGATGGTAGTTGTGTGTGTGTGTGTGTGTGTGTGTGTGTGTGTGTGTGTGTGTGTGTGTGCGCACAAGTGCATCAGCAGTGATCTTTGCTCAGACTATCCTGTTTAGCCTTGAATATGTAGTTTTTGATCCATCATTGGTCTGAGTATTGTAATATCATATAATTTTTGGTGGGGTCTCGCCTGCCACAGTCTGGGTTCTTACACAATCATAGTTTTTAACATTTATTTCAAGATTGGTTTTAGAAAATTATTAAAGTCACTTACTAATTTCATGTATATTTGCATATTTTCTCCAAGCATTCACTTAACTTGCTTTCTATTCTGTTATTGCCAGAAAGTATCAAATTTATGCAAGTTTTACGATCAAAAGTTATATTGCTACAATTACCCCCCTCACTATTACTTGTCAAAACCAAAGTCAATAAAAGTATTGATATAGTCACTGATAAACAGAAGGCAAATAAGAAACGGTGCTGGAGAGGGTATTGATATAAACAGATTCCATATCACTATGTAATCACTAAAGCTCTTCCTTTAATTGTTCTCAATTTCTTTTCTTGAAACTTTGTGTGTGTGTGTGTGTGTGTGTGTGTGTGTGTGTGTATGTGTGAATGAGTGAGTGTGTGTATGCGCGCTTATGCATGCAAAATAATTTAATTAATTGTATAGATAAACTATTCCCACATTTATTTATATGTAGTATGTGTAGCTGATCATGTTCAACTAGAGTTAAGCATGTAGTGTAGCTGGCCTGCCCTGACACGGGCAAGAAACATCTAGCTGAACTTGCATTAATGGCTAAGTAGATGAAGCAAAGGTGACATCATTGTCTTTTTCAATGGAAAGATTTGTTACTAATTATCATTTGTAGTCCAGTGAATGGTAACTAACGTAATATAGTACAAAATATAAAGTAAATACAGTATTTTTTAGGAAATCAGTTAAGTGAGGCATACATGCAGTGACACTGACAAATTCAGTAAGTCTCATCTTGGCACGGTCACTTGACATAACTGCAGGTTGAGCCTGAGATGACTTCAAGGGCCACATGTCAACCTACACACTGAACAAGCTCTCCAGTGGTGGGCCATAGTCACAGTGGGGACAAAGAGATTAATTAATGAGTAACTGATGTAAAAACAGCACAAGTGGATATGTTTGAACTCAGCAGATGGCTGTTTCATAGTTTTCAGATGAATCCTGTGCAAATTGTATTGAGTAGAAAATTTTGCATATACTATTGTATTAATTTGATTTAGGGGTTGGGTGGCTTTGTGGTACGGTGCTCGGCTCGTGACCTAAAGGTTGCGAGTTTGATCCTGGCTCACGACAGCTTCTTGGTGAGAAGGGATATCACTCGTTAACCCTAGCAGAACTGTATGGTCTATAGTTACCTAGTTCGGGGGGATTACTGAATCATCTTTTTATTATTTTAATTTAAAGCAGTTATATTGTGAATTGATTCTCCCACACAAGCAAGGTTGAAGAAGCCATTCTGTCTGTGCCTTTCAAGTGCCAATGAATATCCTAACAGCAGTATACACACAGACACACAGACACAGACACACACACATAAACACATTCATGATGCTAAGACATATACAGATGGCTTTTCACTTGAAGAAAAATTAAAACTACAAGACCAAAATTAGACTACTACTAGACCAAAATTGGAATATGTACAAGTAATAAGATCCCCTCACAAGAAAAAAACATGTGTTGAAATTGGAAAAGATACAGAGAATAGCAACTAAAATGGTGCCAGATTTGAAAGACCTAACATATGAGGAAAGATTAAAAGAGAAATATAACTGATGACACTAAAAGAAAGAAGAGACTTAATTACAATACATAAATTGATAAACCTGGAGGAAACAGATAAAAATATCTAATAAAGAAATGAAAAGGAGAGGCTAGATTTGACGGCACGAAAAAAAAGGAAAAAGGCATTTGCTTGAACGACAAAATAAAGTATTAATACTTGGAATGGACTGAAAGAAGAGGTTAAAATGCCAAGGAATGTACAACAACTGGACAAATGTAGATATGGAGACAGGACCACACGAGTGTAGCTCAGGCCCTGTATATTACACACACATTCGAGAGTACAACACGTGATCTTCAAGACCGTGGTGAATAACACACACACACACACACTTGATAATGTGGAATATGGAGACAAGACCCCTATGAGTGTAGCTCACTCCCTGTATATATCTGTATCTAGTGATATAGAAGGAGTGGGCTACACATAGGGTTCTGTCTCCATACCTCAAATTATCAAGTTTGTGTATGTATTTACAACCAGGTAAATACACACACACACACACACACAAATAGGTAAATACGAACTTGATAATATGAGATATGGAGACAGGACCTTGAGTGTAGCTCATTTCCTGTATATCACTAGATAATTACAACTAGGTTAATACACACACACACACACACACACACACACACACACACACACACACATTAACAGTGTAATGGCATTTGTATCAGACTGTTTAAGTTAGTGTGAATTACCTTTGAGAATGTTGCATCATGAGGAAGCAGTATAATAGATCTACTTAATAAAGCATCTCTACACTTTGGCTGCTGCGTCAGCATTCCGTCTCGGCTCTGTGACCCAAAGTGTCACTGCAGCTCATACAGGGGTTGGCATTCCCTGAAAATTCATGAGATGTAGAACTGTTTTTATAGATTATTGTAATACATGTTAGTTTTAAAATAATTTTCTATGGTCAGTATGAATACAACTTAAAAGTATGTATGTATATGTGTCAAACAATTAATTTTAAGGCATAAATGTGTAACTCATGTGTTCTGGAGGCTGGAAGACTCACTTCTCGCTCTTCTCTGACTCAGCTTTAGGAGCTGTAAAATCATAGTGATAAGATATGTTTGGAACAGTTATTTTAGTGTTTGTAAAATGTGTAACTTATGTTTCAGTACAAGAAGTCACTCATTTCAAAAGATATTATTCTCATAAAGTTGTGCAGCTGTTTGCTCTGTGAGACCTTCATCAACAGTGAATTACTCAGAGATCAGCCGTTCTTCTAGTCATGATAGCATGATCTTCATTCTTGACCTCTATATATTTTGTTTCTAAGTTAATAAAGTAATCTATGACTGACCCTTGTAACTAAGCTAGGAAATTCCCAACAGGTGGGACTGATCAGTGGTGACACGCGGAAAAGCAGGAGAGGAGCGGTCGGCAAGCTGCATCAGTGCCCCTTCTGTAAATATTCCGCAGTCAGGAAAGACCACATTACTAAGCATATTCGTACCCACACCGGAGAGAAACCATTCAGCTGTCCTTTTTGTACATATGGTGCTGCTTCTAAGGATAACCTTAAATTGCACATTCGAACCCATACAGGAGAAAAACCTTTCAATTGTCCTTACTGTCCATTCCGTGCAGCCAGGAAGGACAGCTTACAAATTCACATTCGGATACACACGGGCGAGAAGCCGTACACTTGTTCAAAATGCCCCTACCGTTCCTCTCAGAAGAATGCTTTGATGTGTCATATGCTGAAACATGGGCCCTAATTAACCCAAAGAGTAAAAACAAGAATATCAGTTCAGAAACATGAGTTAGATATTCTTTTTTCTCCACCTTCTTTGATGGCCAAATTAAAACATAAGCTGTTAGTGGACCTTTAAGCTTATATAAATAGCAGACTGAAGTAGTCACTTCACCTTTTGTTAATTGCACAAAAGATTATGTGCCAAGCATTTATTTGTTGTTAAAAGTCATTGTGCTTTAAATTATTACTTAATTTTTCAAATAAGTAAGAATCATCCTGCATTCACAAAAGGTGTTTGTTGTGAAGGCAATAACATTAAGAACTGCCCTTGACGTATCAATGTAGTGTAGTGTCACCCACTCCCGTAGGTTTGCCAGTAGCCTTGCTCTAGTGTGAATACATTAAGGCCTATTTTCTAGGTATAGCATTAGCATATTTTTGTATTGAGGTAAAATGTAGTGACTGCTTCTGTGTGTAGTAATAATACATTGGTAGCTAATATGTGTTGTTTTATGAAGCTCCCAAAGCTATAAATTAAAGTGAAATAATTTGTATACAGTTCTTAAGCAAATATAAGACAAATACAAAGATGATAACTTTTTTTCTGCCTCACATCATGTGTAGCACCATTACTATTCATGTTCTTGAAAAATGAAGTCTTGGAGACCAAATAATAGAGATGAAAAGCCTATGGGGAGAGTGGTGGGGGAGAAAAGTGGGAAGACGTGGTGAAGGAGGGAATAACAATTAAGAAATTAATGAGATAAGCAAACAAGAAAACTGCATATACTGAATTTTATGCCTCTGAGCAATTATTGTTGCGGAGAACAAGTTGCACACTGGAAGGGAAGAACAATAACAAAAAAGCAATTCCGTCTCAGACACTATTAATTTCTTTTCAAGGGATACCTTGAGTTTTCAGCTGAGTTTAACTTGTCTTTTATAGATTTTATAGGCTATGAAAATACTGGTATCAATATCTTTAGAAAAATGCAATATTATGCATAAGAAATGAAAGCATCAACTTACTTTAATATAATGCTGGTTTTTACACTGGTTTGATCAATAGATTATTTATCTTAAGTGAATATTTGACCTCATAATCTGCAACTTGGTAATTTTTGCTTATAATGATGTAGTGTAAAATTGGAAGAGTTTGTGAGCAGTATGTAGAACATGAATGAGCTGTGCCTCCCCTACAGGTGGGGCGGGCCAATGACCCCTTGAGGAGTGTGTTGGGAGGCGCCGGGAAGGGACACAGCACTTCAAAGAAGAAGCATCAGTGTCCTTGCTGTTTCTACACCACTAACAGGCACTCACACTTTAGGGAACATTATAGAACCCATACAGGAGAGAGGCCCTTCAGTTGTTCTAGTTGTTCTTACCAGGCCTCCACCAGACGAGACTTGAGAAAACATTACCGTGTTCACACCGGAGAGAAGCCATATTCCTGTTCTGTGTGCTTGTACCGCTCGGCTAACAGCAGTGATCTGAAAAAACATGTACGGACACATGAGACTTTTATTGTCTCCACTCAACAAATAGAAGAATTGTAAACTGACTCATTAAGAGCAGCTTTAGTTATTTATGCATTGCATTGTGGAAGTCTCCCAACACGACGTCAAGCAAATCCTCAAATTTTGTGGTGTGGCAATTTTATTTCATATTAATTTTAATTGTCTCAATTAATTTCTTCAAAATTCAGATATTGAAATTAATTTATTCAGAAAATCTTATAATGGGGAGATTTTCTTCATGTCATGTGTGGAAAACCTTTGTTGATTAGAAAATTAATACCGTAACAAAACAATGATTATTTGATGGCATTAATATAAAATTTAATCATATGATGACTTCCAAAGTGAAGTAAGTATCCATACCTCATACTTTATCAAACTTCATTTCCAACAAGTGATCAGGTATGCCCCTAAATTAAAGATGCACTGGAATTGAATTTCTTTTGTTTAGGATTTTAATTTCTTGTACTACAGTAAACTCTAATCTACCCAGTGCCTGTGGAAATACTAAAAAAACAAATGTTTGGTTAGTTGAATACTACTCTATCCTGTTTATAGATAATATTCTTAAAAACTGCAAACTTCGCTTATTATATCAGTTTTAAATGATTTGTATACTTATTTTAAATTGGAGTCAGATGAAGGTATGTTTTGCTGCCAACATGTATAATCATGGCGCGGGTTTTCAGGGAATACTCAGTCAATAAGCTAACGAGCTTTGACTTCTGTTTTGGCTGATCTTTGATTAGCATGTTGATAGCCTCATTTGCAAACTTGGGGAATGATAAAACAGACCAGGATGAATTCAGATATTGCCATGTATTTAATGTTATGTCTTTCATGGGCGAAAAAATAACAACATAGGAGTAATTAACGGAGCCATCAGTGGTTTTAAGAGAAACGTAAAAGGAGATCAAAACAAGTGTGAAGAGAGTAAAAGGAGAACAGATGAAGACTTTGGAAGATGACTGAGTGAGAATTATAAGGAGGATAAAAAAGAAATTGAGATTCAGAGAGGAAGGGGAGCAAATGTGTGCAGCTAAGGGAATCAGATGAAAGATATAGATGCTGAGAGAGAAAGTCTGTGAAAGGAAGGAAGGTGAAAAGAATACTTTGAAAACTTAATAAATATTAAGAGTGAATGAGAAGTATTTGTGACGTGTATGTGAATGATAAGTGGTGGTAGAAGGGTGCATGAACAAGAGGGAATTGAAGGGTAGAAGTGATGAAAGCAATTGGAAACTTGAAGAATGGAAAGGCAGCAGGACTGGATGGGATCACAAGAGATGTTGGAGAGACTGTGATTGAATGGATGCACAGGATATGTGGATTATCATGGAAAGGAAAGGTACCTAAAGTATGATTAAGGTTGATGGTAGGTTGAAATGTGTGTAAATAATGGTAAATGTGTGTTGAATACAATTGTGTTTGCCAGTGATACAGTCCTGATTGCAGAAGATGAGAGAGGATAACAAGCTGATAGATGTTTGACTGTGCAAAAGAAGGAAGTTGAAGGTGAATATTAACATAAGTAAGGTGATGGTGTTTGAGAGAAGTAAAACTGAAGTGGTTAATTGAAATTGCCCATATTGGGTAAGAGTTGAATGTCTGAAAGAATGTGCAAATAGGCTGAACAAAGAAAGAATGGGAGAGGCACATGAATTTAAGTATCATAGTTTGATTCTGTGCAAACGTGGAAGGTGAGACAAGAGAAACAGGTGTTCAAGGGAGGAAAGGAGTTGGATCCCTTAAGTGTATAATGAAAGAGGTGACAGTAAGCATGTAAGTGAACAACTGACTGTGAGACAGTGAGTTCGATTCTGGCTCACGGCAGCTTCTTGGTGAGAGAGGTAGCACTCTCTTGTTAACCTTAGCAGAACTACATGGTCTATAGTTACCTAGTTTGGAGGGATTATTTAATCACCTTTAATTGTATTGTGGTGTGTTTTGGGTATAATTAGATGAGATCTTCCCTAAAAGAGATATGAGTGGCTGGTAACAACTGACTTTGGTGTAAAAGTAAAAATTTTCAATGCAAAACCCAGATTTGGGATATTAGAATTTGCTACAAAATTCAAATTTGTAAACCATATACGTATTTGCTAAACTCAAGGGCTTACTGTCCTTAAAGATGCTTGAAACAAAATTGACTGGAGACTCCTGTCTCTGGATCAATATCAAAAGTAGATGTACAAAGAATCAAATGGTAAAACCAAACTGTGTTTATTCATCCATAATGCAAAAGATCAAATCAACCTTCGCTCATAAAATGAACAATCACTGTTTACAAACACACACATTTAGTAACCTATGCCCTTGCCACTTAATAGAAGCAGTAACCTTGTGATACTGTTCAGGGAAACAATGTTAATAAGTGTGATAACAATACAAGCTGAAGTCTTGGCTGAAAAACTACTTTCTAGGAATTGCCAAATCTTGGCATTTTCAACACCCTTGTTATCATTTCTATTGATGGGATTTGTTTTCAAGGTGGATCAAACATTGAACACCTGCAATGCAATTCTGCTGCAAAGAATGAGGATTAAAATATTATTTTTGTAATTAATCCTTTTGTGGATTACTCTAATTGAGTGTACTTTTATTTTCATAATAAAATGAAACATTAATTTATCTACTTTTTAAACCTTAAGTTTCTTGTCAAGGAATTTGTTCATGATATTTTCTATAGAATGTAGGTAATGAAACATGCTCCCTGAAATGAGCAGGAAATTTTGAAAGCTCTTTGGAATGTTCTGAAAATATTTGGTGTTGGAGGACAGTTGCTGGCAGGAGTGAAGTCATTAAATAAGGAGGCAAGTGTGTGTGTGTGTGTGTGTGTGTGTGTGTGTGTGTGTGTGTGTGTGTGTGTGTGTGTGTGTGTGTGTGTGTGTGTGTGTGTGTGGATGGAGAGCTAAGTGAAAGTTTTCCAAAAGGAGTCAGGTGGAGACAAGTGATGTCACCATGACTGTTTAATATTTTTATGGATGGGTGTATGAGATAAATGAAAGCTAAAGTAGGGAATGTCGGTGCAAGACTGAAAATTAATAATGGAAATGGGTCGGCAGTGGTGGCATGTTTGTTTGCAGATGACACTGTGTTGTTTTTGCAAAGAGTGAAAAGGAACTTCAAAGAGTAGTGGAAGTAGAGGTGGCTGATCTTAATACACCTTATATGGGCAGTTTAAAAAAATATCTAGTGTTGGCATTGCTTTCATTGACCTATTTATCTATTATAATCTAATATTTCTAATGATAGACTTTAATTTGTTCATTATGACTGTTTTTATGAGATATGATGAAATGTTGTAATTGCAAAAGCAATATAAACATAATGACAATAGAAAACTGTTGAGTTGTCTGAGTTGTGAACATATAGCAGCAACTTTTCCTATGTGAATTTATGATTTCCTTGAGTTCTACTTTAGAGCTGTAAAAGCAATGTCCATGAAGCTGAGAGACAGATATTTGTATGATGCCAATGCTCAGTAATAAGGTTAGCATCCCCAACAGGTGGACATGAGTACATGCCATCAGAGGCTTGGCCAAGAGTGGACAACAGTGGACGGACAGACTCTCGTCGCTAGAAAGCTTCATCAGTGCACCTACTGTTCATACTCAACCAACAGCCCATGCAATCTTAAACAACACTATCTAATACATACTGGGCTGAAGCCTTATGTGTGTCCACACTGTACATATAAGAGTAACAAGAAATTTAACCTTGAACTTCACCTTCGGACACATACGGGTGAAAAGCCATTCTCTTGCCCTCATTGCTCCTATCAGTCCTCCAACAGCAGCCACGTGAGGCGACACATTCGAACACACATTAGCTGAGGAGCCTTGAAGGGGCTGGCCAAAGGTTGTGGATCTTGTTTCATAGAAGTCGGGCAAGAAAGGAATTAAGAATATTAGGTATTGTATTTGATAACTTATAAAACACGCTTATTTTCCTCCAAAATAATGACCCAGAAAATCAGTATGTGTCTTACAAGGTATAGGGTTGACTTTGGCAGGTGACAGTTTTGGTGTGTTTACACAAGGGCCACTCTGTGGTGCTACATAATCATGGGGATGTGCCTTCCCATAGGTTTCCATTGTTTGGATGAGAACCCTTTCACATGAACGACCATGGCACGTGATGGTGGTGAGGAGACACTAGTGACGCCACTGTGTGGATTGAACCCTTTCACAAGGACCATTTTTGGTGGCATGGTTGCACGGCACAGGCCACAGATGTAAACAAATTGCACCTTTGATTATTTCACTTTTCATGCCATGTTAATTACAATTTTCTAAGGTATCGATGTATAACAATAGCATTTACTTCATATAAAATAACACCAGCAAGAAAAACCTGAAGTGGTGATACTTAACCATGCACGTACCAAATACTTAAACAAACTAGTGGACGGTTAGGTTATAAAATATGGTAAAATACTATAACAAAAAATACAATGTAGTGAATAGAATAATTCATTTTCACATTTTCTTCCTATTCCTAATTTGTGAATCAAAGTATTAAAGTAATAAAGAAGAAAAAGTAGCATTGCATTTCTTCCTCTACCATCCATTCCACTGGAGATCTAAATTTTTTTTTAATTATTAAGACCCACATTTCCTGCAGGTGTTGCTGAATAATGCCAGTGAAATGGCAGGCCGTGGAGGACCTATGGCTGTTCAGGATGGCCTCTCCTACGGCAGAAAATTGTCAAGATTGTATCAGTGTACAGAGTGTAATTACAGTACTGTAAATCGTTGCGACCTTGTAAAGCACTGCCGAACACATACAGGAGTGAAGCCGTTCTCGTGCCCCCATTGCTCATATCAGACAGGGGATAAATCCAATCTTAACCAGCACCTGCGCATCCATACAGGAGAGAAACCATTCTCGTGTCCTCTGTGTCCTTACCGTGCACTTCGCAGGAGAAATGTAAAGAACCATCTGCACACACACCACTGAATTAATCTGTGCATAAAGTAAGTCTGGATTCACTCGTGTTCTATACCATAAGAGTATTGATCTTTGTTTATCATTTTGGGCAGTGGTGTGCAAGTGTTCCCATTGGCCCGTAATGTAATGTGTGGTGTGCTTCCGAAAGACTTTCTTCTTGTGACAAATTGATGTGTTATAAACTAAAAAGAGCAGTAATAAAACGAGTGCGTGCCTCTGAACCTGATGCTGATATGAAAATGGTTAACAGAAGTGTAAAAAGCAAAACTGTTGCTGCTCCAGGAAATATGAACTTTGGCAATAGGAAAAGTCTAAGCAATTCAGTTTGAGTAGTGATCTGAAGGTGTGAGTTGTAATAAAGGTAACAATTAGATGACCTGCTGCTCTCTGGAGGAAAGCTTCCGAGAATGAAAATCAGACGAGTAGAGCGAGGTATCAGTGTTGACTTCGCAGAGACTTCATCGAACATGATTTTGATGCAATATTAAAAGGTGTGGCTGTGACACAAACACCTAGTGACTCAAGGCTCAGATCTCAAACCTCTCCCAACTCTCATTCTCTTGATTGTATTACTCACACCTGAAACGAAATATGAAATATGCTTAAAGTATAGCACTTTGAATGTATACGGAATGCATAAAGTTTGCAATTAATCGGAAAAAGACAAGCAGAGGGAGACCTCCTAAAGTCTTGACATCATAATTACAAGCTACGAGAGAAAGGATAAGGAAGGCCTTATCACTGGAGGGTGTGTTATGAAGACAAAGTTTTAGTTATTAAAACTTGAAATGACGTACAATTAGTTTCTGATAATGACTACAAGTAAAAGCCAAACATGCATGTATATAATTATTTATGGCTGCACATGAATTTCTGTATTGAATTTTGAACATCTTCATGCTCAAGCCTCAAAGTTCCTTCTCCCATCATCATTTCATCTCATCTCTTTGAAACTTTACATATCAAACTGCAGCACAGACATTTAGTTGTACCTGTCACAGTCTTAAATGTCATTATTGTTAATTCTAATTTATGAAAATACTCATAAAGATTTTCGACTAAATACTTTATTCATTTGTTTCCTTCCAATCTAGTAGATTACATTTAATTGTTATCATACTTGTGAGGCAGCGGGGAAAAAACAAAAAAACAAGAAGTCGGTATTTTCCCCAAATAATAAATGTACAAAGTGATTCAGCTTCACAAGATGGGAAGTGTTTGGTTGTTCCTTAAACTATATTCTTGGTATATAAAAATGGTTGGTATCTGATGTAACTACAAATCGTTGCAGTTTACAAAGATCATGTTACAGAAAACCTTGCGAATGGAAAGAATCATGAAAAATACCTCTCTTGAGGGATCACGAAGCAAAATATTTGGGTTGTTACAATGTGTGGTGGGGCAGTGTTGCCAGAGATACAAGTTATGCAGGATGAAACAATACTTAGTTTTTAAACCACCATCTGCTTGCTGTAAAACATTTTCCCTGATTGCCCTTATCACTTATCACTGTCTCCACCACTTGTAACAACACAACCATTGTGCATCCTAAGAGGTAAATCATCACCCTCGGCCAAACGCAGTTAATGGTGGATGGTATTATATCAATACCTCTAACGGTTATTGGTGTCACTTTACTTTTTTGGACACTAGAAAAAGTTCAAAATCACTTAAGGTCAACTGGTGTTCATTGCAATATGTATGATTCAAGTTAGCTCCATGGTCTGCAATAACATGTGTAAGTGAGTGACACTTCACGTATTACTCTCCTCTCACTCATGGAGTGACGGCTTATGAGAACTTAAACTATTCAACTAACTCCTTTGTGATTGGCTGACTGACACCCGAGCTCATATCCAGCAGAATTCAGTGGGTTACTAGCATTAGTCAGTGCCTGCTGTCCTTATGTACATTCTGCTTATATTGCCTAGATTGGTGTATGTTGTGTGCTTTATTTTTAGAATGTTAACAATGCACTACAGCATAACCTTATTATTCATTGGGGTTAGATAACAAACACGCTCCAATGCCAAAAATATTACACTCGTTTTTAACTTTATATTTAGACTGATATTTTATATTCTTGTTGGGTGTTTCCTTATTCATAAAGGCTGAAATTACACACAATAGCCAAATCTGATGCCATGTATCTTTTTGTACCTTGATAATAGTATATAACCACTTTTCTTTGATGTAGATAGTATATATAGATCATGAAATTCAAAGGTATAAGTGAAAGGTTCAGTAGAAGCATACTAGTGGTGGTGGGTGTTCAATATGGAGTCATTGTCAGTAGGTCCAGATGTCATTACAATCTGAGGTGATATCTGATACCATTCTTACAGTGAAGATTAACAATACATATTTTGTTATCATTGACTAGCTTCACCTTTCATATTAATAGCTGATGAACCATTGTTAAATTATTGTTGTCATTTTTCAACTACTGGGGTTACCTTTTATAAGAGAATTGCTGGATGTCACCATTGGTTATTTTTTGTTTGGACTTCCGACTGCAATAGTAGAAGAAAAGCCGTCTTTTGAAAGGCATACTTGATATATTTTCTAAGGTAGGATTTGAATTGCGATAAATTTAGTGAGACCCAAAATTTTTCAACAGGTGTGGCTGGATTATGACAGTAATATGGCTGACAAGGTAGGACCCTGGAACAGTAAGAAGAACATGCTTCACAACGGAAAGAAGAAAAATTTCCATTGCCCTTGTTGTAACTATACTAGCACAAAGCTTTATCACTTTGAAAGGCATTATCGCACCCATACGGGAGAGAAGCCATTTTCATGTCTGCATTGTCCATATCACACAAGTGATAAATCCAATTTGAATAAACATATACAAAAGCACATGAGACAAATACCATAGGGAAGGGCAAGTTAATAATTAGTTGTTGAGAGTTAGCCTCCCTCCAGGTACAAAGGTGTCTCAACAGGACCTGTGAGGTGGGGTCATCTTGAGTTCATGTTCACTCCAAGGATAGTCAGGCAACTCTAACAATTGGCTCTCCTCACCTAGCTGTAGTTCCTCATTTGTTACCTCACCAAAGCAGTAGTATTCAATGAAACAATAATAAACCGAGAAGAGATCTAAATCTAATAGTGTTATTAATTCCATCAAAATTCATACTTTTCAGTCTTTTGATTTATGTATGTTCTAAGCATTTATTCATAGTAAAAATTCCAATTTAAGTTTAAGTGCAAAGGATTTTTTTCATTGGCTGTTTGAAAATATAAATCATTATTGCAAATATTGTTAATTTCACACTAGGAAAATGTTGACAGCATTATAATAGTTTAAAAAAATTCGTATTCAAAGTTTCATAACTGAATTATAAAGCTCTACTGAATGTTAGGAAACTAATTTCTGATCAAAATTAAGTTTATAGGATTAATTTTAGAAAACCTAGATAACCCACGAACTGAATAGCACACCAATCCCCTACAGGTGTGGCAGAATTATGACACTCAAATAGCTGAAAAGGTAGGAGCCACAACCTTTGAGAAGAACACCTCCAACATCAGAATGGAAAAGTATCAGTGTCCTGAGTGCAACTACACCTGCTCTAAGCCCTCCCACTTTACAAAACATTACCGCACGCACACTGGAGAGAAGCCGTTCTCGTGCCCCGAGTGCTCGTACCAGACCAGTGACAAGTCTAATTTAACCAAGCACATAAGGATACACTCAGGAGAGAAACGTTTCTCGTGTCCATATTGTTCTTTTCGCTCCAATAGGAAAGACAGACTTATTGCTCATGAGAGAACTCACACATGAGCTGCTTCACTGATGGTGTTCTTTGCAACTACATACTAAAATTATAGTGAAATTAGTGATGTGGAACAGACGATGCCAGTAAACAATATCCTCAGGTGGTAAAAATGAAGAAAATATTCATCGGTTGGTCACTATTGAACACTAGTGTGTGTGTGCGTGTGTGTGTGTGTGTGTGTGTGTGTTTATATATATATATATATATATATATATATATATATATATATATATATATATATATATATATATATATACATACTATATAAATAAACCTGCGAACTACTGACAGTTGTACCGTGCTGTCGTGTGACCTGATAGTTGTTTAAAGATAAGGTCATTGTTTGTGTGCCTTCTGCCATTGTTGTAAGACTCGTTACTTCTATGATAGAAGGGCAAGACATACTAGTTTAAGGTTTTATTTCTACCACAATGATGTACCTATTTCTTCCTAAGATTTAAAAAAAAAATTTATTTACTTAAACTTTTAGACAAATATTTATTGTTATATTTCTTGTCTGCCATCATGATGATCTAAATATAACAAGCTGCTTTGTCTCCTAAGATTGTTTGCGAGTCAGAGCTTTGAATGTGAGGAATTAAATGTGTTAATAACTCAATGTTCTTTACTATTGTAAAACTTAAACTTGGCAGCCTAAACCTAATACAGGTATATAATAGATAATTTGTCATGGATGCTACAAGAAATTCCAAAAATTATGTAGAGCAAATAAATGATGACTATGGGAAATATTAATAGTGGATATTCAAGGTTGGTGTCCTATAAGTTTAGAGTTTGATGGTGTTGCCAACGCCTAAATGTTGTAATATTCTAATGTAGCACCACCATTCATGAGCACTGTCATACCACTTCCATGTAAATATACACATACTCAGACCTGCAGCTCAACCCAACACTCAACTACTGTTTCTTTTATCCACTACGTCTGTGCTGCATTAATGTTTTAAATTTTCTTTGTATTTCTCATCAATCATGACTACTCAATGCCCTTTGAACTATATTAACACGTTATTCTAACTTGGAATAAGTTCCAAGAGAAAATTTTTCTAACTTGAAATAAGCCGCATAAGGATTAGGTTTGATTCTGGTTTGCAGCAGTTATTTGCTTTTCTTTGGCTCTAACTTGAGAATCCGCAACCCTTCTCTTTGTTTATATAACTGTGCTGTGACACCTTATATTGTAGCATTCTCACTTCCTCAGGGAAGTAAAGAGATTTGTTGGGGTGGTAGAAAAAAAAAGTGAGGGATGTCAGAAAACCAAGTGAACACAGGCATTACTTTGTGTTTCCATGGTGATGCTGAGTAGCTACTAGCATCTATTGTGCGGCACTTGTAGTATTTCCAAAATGGCAGTGTTCACCCTTTGGATTTACAGAAAGGTTTGCTCATATCTCTGAAAGTTTATAAGTTGAACGTTTTTAAGTAGGGGAGGTTCTGCATTACATAGAATGTCAATTTGCAGAATTTACAAGTATAAATTCATATATATATTATATATATATATATATATATATATATATATATATATATATATATATATATATATATATATATATATATATATATATATATATATATATGAATAATGGAATGACAAACCTATGACACATCCACGTGGTTGAGGATGATGGTGATGTTTTGATGGAGAGGAATACAAAATGCAGCACATTATGCTGTTTGGTTGTGATCATTCACCTGCCTTGGAGCAAACATTAACTTTTGCAAAGCAGCAACATGCAGTATTTGATTATAAAAAAGAGCATATATAATTTCACAGACTGAATAAGATGAACATTTCCCACAGATGTGGCTGGAAAATGAGAATCAGTTGGCTAACAAGGTAAGGCACTCCAGTAGTGAATGGAGCTTCAACGCCAGACAGGAGCCAGAGAGATATCACTGTCCACAGTGTGACTATGTCAGTGACAACCACTACAACTATGAAAGACATTACCGAAGACACACAGGAGAAAAGCCATTTTCATGCACTGTTTGTTCTTATCAAGCCAGTGATAGATCCAATCTAATCAAGCATATTCAAACCCACTCCAGTGAGAAGCGCTTTTCTTGTCCTCATTGCACATACAAGGCAAACAGAAATGATAGAGTTGTGTATCACATTCAGAGGCACCACAGGAACCCACAGTAAACATGTATCATTATTCACTTATCACAAGCATTATTATAGCAGGTTCACTAAAAGGAATTAGCCTTTTTTTCTATATCATAAACCGTTGGCGTCACTAGGCTTTTATGGAGGCACAGATGGACTTGTCTCACCTGTTATTTGGCGTATTCTTAAAGTGTGTGTGTATGTGTGTATGTGTGTGTGTGTGTGTGTGTGTGTGTGTGTGTGTGTGTGTGTGTGAGGAGACCAGAGTACCAGTGAATATAAAGAATATAAAAAAAGAAATGTTTAAACACAAATATTGAAGAGCTTGTGAGAAAAAATTGTAGATGAATCTAATTCCTGTAGTAAGACAGTTTTGGCAAAGGTGACTATTATTGTTTATCGTGAAATTTTTTAGGATATCATCAGAGAATTCTTGAACCAAGTGAAGTGTAAAGATGATCAATGTTTTCAAGCTATGTTACTGCATTGCCCAATCAGTTGCTTAGCTACATATATTTGTTTGATGAAAGATTTTGATAAATATATTGAATGTCTATATAAGTGTAGAATTTCTTCCTTATTAGACAGAGAATTTCCAATTTCTACTGTAATTGGAGGTCTTGATATACTTCTGAAACCTTCAAATCTATTTTCCTGCAATGAATCCTGTTCCCTATTAGTAAACTTACTATAATGATGGATATTGTGAATAAGAAGTAAGATGATTGTATCGAATGTTTTGACTGAAGCTGAAAAACATTCCCACAGGTGGTGCTGTTAAATGAGAGTCAAATGTCTGATGGCGGAGAGGAAACAAGTGCTAGGAAGACTCCAACCGGCCGAAGGAACATTCTGCGATGTTCACAATGTACGTTCATCTCCGTCGATAATCACGTCCATTTCCTGGAGCATTGTCGCACTCATGATGGAGAAAAGCCATTCTCCTGCCCTGAGTGTTCCTATCAGACAGCTGATCCCTCCCATCTAAAGCGACACCTGCGCATCCATACTGGCGAGAAGCCTTACTCCTGCCCTCACTGTCCCTACCGCTCCAGTGAGAATGCGAAGGTGAAAAGACACCTGCTTACTCACAAGTAATTTGCAGCCGTTATCTTCCATGGTGGCAGCAGGTGACAGGCATGTTTTAGTATGGACAGCCTGAGTTCATGTCCATGCTTCCTCATCATTCATGTTGCTCTATTTATTCAAACTCTAGCAGGGAGTTGCAATGAAGTAATCTGGAAAATATTTACATATTAAAATTCCATATTTACTGAACATATATGAAGGAGTTATATCTTTCCTCAATAAAGTAGATGAAAGGTTATTTTTTGTATACACAGTTCATTAAGTAATTATAGTACAGTACTGTAATGTACTACATAAATCATAATTCATCATCTAGTTTGAAACTGTTAACAAAATATGAGGTTCATAATAGACATGAAGTTTTCTTGTTTGAACTGCAATACACACACTTAACGCATGTAGGTTTATATTTTGCTAAAGCTTAGATATTTATAACATAAAAGATCTATAAAAGTAAATACGTGTGGGTTGTGTATAAAAACTAACAGTTTATATTTTATTTTCATTGACTACTGAAGTGCAGACGCTCTTATTTTTAAGATTGAGCTCAGGACAGTGCCTCTTAGAAAGATAAGTGATCTAATATTCCCTCAGACCAGTGTGCATCGCTCACAACATCACATTCCATCCAACACATGGAGAGGTGATGTAATTTCATGAGACAGATACAATTTTTCAAACAAAATAATTAATTTTCCCCAATACACTGAATTAAGTTTGTTTTGTTGCCAGAAGTACAGTGTTACAATAAGAACTTTGCTGTGAGGCTTTCAGGCTGTTTAGGGACGTGATGCTCGTTTGGAAATTGTTTTAAAAATTTGTAGCTAAGCAAGTTTGTGTCCATTTATCCTGGCTGGAGTTCTAGCAGATGTCTTTCCATTTTTTTAATATTTCATACCACAATAATATTATCATAGTGATATAACTGTTGTCAATGGAAAAAAATATCATATTGGACACCTCACATACATCTTACTGTTCACTTGTGTATCAGAATAATAAAACTACACCAAGCATAAGGCTAGTCTATGATTTTCGTGATAAGATCTTTAGCGAGATTTAACTACTTGAGAAACAATGTGACTCTTATCTTTTCCTTACATACATACTGGAATCCAAATTGATGTGGAAAGGAAAACAGAAGCATGGAAAGGCTTAGTCCTGGTGAATGAGAAAGACACAGGGTAGATATTAATATACTGTGATACTCCACTTATTTTGAAGTTATGACTGACGACTTAAAGTTATACTGTCTTTAAATCAAGTGGAGTAGTATTTCTTTCCTCAACACTCACATACAAAGTGAGTAAGAATGACCATCTTTGGCAGGTTTGGATGGCAAGTGAGAGGCCAGTGGAAAGGAGGCCACATCCTGAGACAGAAACATTGCATCAGTTACCTCAGGAGTCCTACATCAACACTGGCTCCCCTGGTGTGGCAGGAAGTCCACAAACTGTCAGTGGTACCAGAATATTTTTCTGCTCCCATTGCTCTTACAATACAGGTGTGAAATCAAATATGGCAAGGCATGTACAAATCCATACAGGAGAAAAGCCCTTTGCCTGTCCTCTCTGTCCTTATCGATCAAATGAAAAACCAAAGATTAAGAGACACATGAATGTTCACCTATAGCTACAGACATCAGATGCATCAGTATAAGTGTACAAAAACCTAATTTTAATGTCAAGTTTTTTGTTATTGTTTTAAATGGTACTGACACCATCTGCCTTACTAGTAGTATGTTCTTTTCTTTTGAACCTGAATTGAAAGTTATCTTTAAATAATTAATTCATCACTTTCTCTGAATATTCATGTACTTGTAAAACGTAAGGAGTAAATGGGGGAAATACACATGCATATACTGTGCTATTACCCGAGATAAGTGTGGCAGGTTTTGTGGACCACATACATCACAAAGTCTATGACACATATTTGCAACTTTACAAACTTGTCTATTCAGTGGCCCAAGGATTGATTCCTTCTACAGAAAACTTACAGCAACTTCAAAGGCAACTGGCCAAGCTTTCAAATTTCTCAGGGAAGTTAAGCAATTATTCTGTTAGTAAGTAGTACAATGGATAGGTACTTACATACACGTAGCTACAAAATATAGATCATGGAAAAGTTAAGATTAGGATTGAGTTACTGATTTTGTATTATCTTGAGTAAATATCACTTGTATATAATATATTTTGGTCACATTTGATCTGAGTGTGTATCAGGAGGGTAATTGTAATGTGGGGGGGGGAGAAATATCAGGAGGGTATCAAGAAGTCCTATTGCTATTAGGTGTTATCGGGTCTGCTCAGTGTGGTTTCTTAGGGGATTGATATGCCAATATGTTTCAGTTTTGCAGTATTTTCCAAGGTTCATGGTAAGTTTTGGTGTGTTGCTTTTTTTTTTTTTTCAATAAGCTTGTGGGTGTTGCGTGAGAGGATGTATTGAATGTTTATTGCTTACAGTTTTACTGCATCATTATAATTCCCTTACCATGTTTATATAGTATTCAGTGGGTGGTTGTTATTTTCAAGTTATTATTTTGAATTGTTTGTCTGTCAGTATGGCTGGAAAGCATTGCATTGTAAACATAACAGAGTGTGATGTAAAGTATGTCTAACTGTTTTTTTATGTTGTCAAAAGATTGTGATAATAGCTTTTGTGAAAATAAAATGTTCCGCTTTTGATATGTTTTGGTCTTTGGTGTAAGTCATGTAATTGTTGTACAGTACGTGAGGATTCTAGGACCAAAGTACGTATGGAAATAGTTCGTATGCATAAAGTTCGTACGCAATTGTTCGTAAGCAAATGTTCGTAAGGGATAAAGTTTGTTTGAAAAAAGTACGTACCAAAAAGTTCGTACGCTAAAGTTTGTATGCAGATGTTCGTATGGTACGTATGTACCTATGTAAAATATTCATAACGACCTAACCGATCCTAATGCGTACGAAAATTTTTCTAACGAACATTGGCACAACGAACATTTAACCTTACAATTTTTTTTCCATTACGATTTTTTTTCCATTAAGATTTTTTTCCATTACGAACTTTTGACATGACGAACTTTATACCCTACGTACTTTATCCTGACGTACTTTAGGCACACAAACTTGATCTTACGAATTATTGCCATACAAACTTTTTCTATACGAACTTTTGTCCAGAACCCGTACGTGAGGTCTGTCCAAGAGGCATGCATTACTATATTAAGTAACTGTTTAATGTTTTGTGGAATCTGAAATAGAAAGTATTGCAGAGGAGTTCAGAGGTGATATTGTAAGGTTTGTGTTAGTCATTGTTCAAGGAGGATGAGATAATGGAGAGTATTAAAGGCTTCTATACGTATTTTTGGTGCTGTACAAACAATCTGCATAGGAGTATATTGCACCGCTAGCACCCAGAAGGGACCTAACCCGGTGATAATATTTCTTTGTTTTAAACCTTCTCTGTTCCTCTACTTGTCATTTTGAGGGATGGAGGAGCAGTAATACATTATTTTTCACCATGTATAGTGGAGATATATAAAGAAAACAGTGCCTATCAAGTGTAATTTGATAGAACATAATAGAACAAGTCTTGTTGTGACTGTTAGCAGCCGATAGGATAAGCCGGTGATAATATTTCTTCATTTTAAACCTTCCTTGTTCCTCTACATGTCTATTTGAGGGATGAAGGAGCAGTAACACATCATTCTTCACCATTAATAGTGGAGAGATATTAAGAAAACATTAGCTATTAAGCGTAAGTAACCTAATATAAGAACATCAACAAGTTTCAACAGGTACCGTTAGGTGGCGGCCGTGCGTCACGTATACATAAAACCAAAATTGAGATTTTTATTATACACAGGAAAGTAATTATATATACTTTAAAAAATAGTCTGAAACACCTAACCGTTTCCTACATAAACATTTGTTATATTTGATTCGTAATTATTGCATGAAAAATGTTTATTTCTAAGGTCAATCATAAAATCGATATTTAGAATAAAGCAATAATAATTAAATTAAACCAATATAAACCATAGAATAGAATATATAAAAATTATTCAAACCGAAAGTAAAGCCTAAATAAGCCATAAAAAAAAGAAAAACGAAAAAAACAATGAAAAAATAAGAAAAAAACACGGTAATTATTTGTTTACATCCAAGAGTGTTAATTATAGCGTGTTAGGTACAGTAAAATAAGTGTTAGGACGTGGTGACCTACAAGGATAGAGATGAAGGTGAGTGTGTTGTGTTGTGAATGTGTTATGGTGGCCCGAAAAGCTGACAGGATGACGAATCGGCAAAAATCGTCAAAAATATCGGTATACCGAAGGGCTTCTAATGCCTGTAATACCGGTATATCGGTATACCGGATAGGTGCACATCCCTAGACCCAGACACACTCAGCTGACGCCAGGCAGTGTAATCTGATTGTGTGGAAACATTGATCAGGTTTTGGAACTTAGTAGTTAGAATAGAACATGTGGGAATAGGCACAAGCTAGAAAAACTTAGATTCAGAACAGACCTAGGTAGATATTGGTTCACTAACAGAGTGGTGAACGATTGGAATAGGCTGGGTAGACAGGTAGTAAGTGATGAGTCAATAGGTAGCTTTAAAAGACGGTTGGATCAGAGTATGGATAGGGATGACAGGTGGGATGGATAAATATTGGATTATTCCAAGGGTGGGGGACAAGGAACTGCCTCGTGTAGGTCATCAACTGGCCTCTTGCAGTCTCATCAATTCTTATGTTCTTATTTCTGAACTTGTACTACGTAATTTCACTGCGGTTTATATAGTAAGCCTCTTCGCAAATGATAGCACTCATGTTTTATCACCATCATCGTTAATTTATTACAAATATAAAGGTAAGATAAATAGCCTATCACTCTACTAAAACAACTTATGGAAAAAAATAACAATTTCAAATATAAAGCTTAGATTCTAACAGTTAAGTAAGGTTTTGAACTTTAAGCTTTGGGAAATAAAATGGGATGGAATCATAATAATTTATACGCATATATAGCCTGGCAACGGGCCTGTGACTAGATTCAAGAACATGTGCTTCATTGACATCTTCTGAAAGTATTCCCGCATCATGCAGAGTGGAGATTACGTAGATTATTCAGTTAAAATAGCAGGCGTGTGGAATAGTCTACCTTCAACATTTATGCTGGCCTTCAAATGGTATAATTAATGAGGCGCTTAGCAAAACATTTGGACAGGAGATTGTGAGTTGCTCAAGTTGATTTCATTCCAATAAACATAACTATCACCTGTGCAACAACTGAACAACATATTTCAGCACCTAATTGAAATATTGTTACATTCGTGTGTACTCTGCCAAAGACTATAGGTGTGTTGGCAAATACCTTCTACATGGAGCCCATTCAAGAGACCCATCATTATCACACGTGTGCGTAAATGTGTGTGTTGGACTGATGCACTTACACAGAAACATTTAAGTAGACATTGGTTTGACGCATTGTCTCAAAACTCACATAAGGGAGCTCCAGTTTATAAAATAGAGAACTTACCACTAGGCACCAACCTAGGATGTATTAGTGAAGCGTGGATGTCAGGGTGAGATGAGTGTTGGTGTTGTAGGCTAAGATGGTGTTATTTGTCTCCTTTCCCTTAGTACCACACTTGTCTTGGTCACAGTCCTGCCCATTATTACCTCAACACTCACACACGACGCTCACCACACATCAAGGAAACGTAACACTCGCTATAACGCCGCCACGGTCAAAACTTTCAACAACTGTGTACACACACCGCACATGGTGGGCAGGGTTGACGTGATTACGTCAACATGATGGCGATGCCGCGATGGGATAGTAGGATGAGATGCGCAGGGCTGATGATATGCCCGCCGAATCCAGTACCTTTTCTTATAGCTGATCCTGTTGTATTCCTTGCAATCTTATATCCTTTTTTTCTTTCCTCTTCCACACTCCCAGTACCTTCTCTTGTATATATATGGACGTATATGTATGTAGCAAACACTTTATATGAAAAAAAAAAAAAATGAATTGGAGTTGCGGCGGTGTTCCTCTCTGCACCTGCACATCCACGAGACAGGTGTGCATAACAGACAGGTAGACAGGAAAGCAGGTACAGGTGGCCAGGTAAGCAGGTAAGCAGATAACAACAATTCACATCTTGAAAACAAATGTCAATAATTAATAGTCTCTGAAAGGCAAGTCATGAAGGGTTAGACACACCTGGAGGAAAAAAACCTGAAAATGAAAACATATAGATTTAACACTCACCACGTCACATCCCACGGAGCCACTTTTCCCTCCTCTGATGGACGAAGAAGAAGAGGAGGAAGAGGTTGGTGTCTAGGAGGTGGAGGAGGAGGGTGGAGGGGGTGAGGGGACGCCACCGCACGGCATTAACACTAAATTCGCTATATATTACGACATTAACACTAAAATTCGCTATATAACACGACATTAACACGGTTTGAGGCTTAACATCACAATCATTACCGCAGAAAACACTTAAACAATCACTACGTAGCGTTAAAATCACTCTAATTATCTTTCTCCATTTGTATAATATCTTTCTTATCAAAATTAAGAATATTCACACTTCATACTACTTCACTGATCACGCGCCATTTGTCAACTGAGCAGGGGAAGGAAAAGCGGCGAGGGACTCTGAAAACAATAGCCGATATGAAACAATGAATCTGATTGGCTCAAGAAATATTGTGTGTATAAGA
>JAXIVD010000268.1:52500-55000 GCA_036785275.1 Cancer borealis | reverse complement strand
CTCTCTCTCTCTCTCTCTCTCTCTCTCTCTCTCTCTCTCTCTCTCTCTCTCTCTCTCTCTCTCTCTCTCTCTCTCTCTCTGTCTCTCTCTCTCTCTCTCTCTCTCTCTCTCTCTCTCTCTTTCTCTCTCTCTCGTTCATTCACAAATTTCTCCGCCATGCTGAAAGACTCGTAGCGACCAAAGAAATAGGACTTTATGCAGTCTTCAATTACGTCTATTTATGTGATTCGTAATCCTGGAATCCTAGAATAGAAAATAAATGAACATGAAAGTATAAAACATGTCCCTGCGTTTTATAATCTTTACATGACAGATGAAGTCCAAAGCAACACTGATAAGGACTGACGGATGACGTAACCATGACGTCACGCCCTTAAAGGTTGTCATAGCAACGGCCTCAGGATCAATAAACACACTCAAACCTACCTCTATATTAAGAATGAAATAATAATGAGGGTAAAAATAATGTGAACGTGGTATTATAATAACTAGAAAGTAGGTTATTAGTAATGATCTAAGTATAAAGAATGGCTAGTGAGTGGGCGGTGCGCACGCCGATGGGTCACTAGCAAGCAAGAAGTAGTCCTCCGTCGATCACCCCGAGGAACAGAAGCAGAGAGGTAGGCTGATGTTTACTCCTATTTACTCATCCATTATACAGTCCTGTCCACCTGTTCATCGCCTGTAGTCTGTGGAAGAGAGTCATTAAGTCAAGGTGAAGCTAGTTATGGTGGAGTGGTGGTCCGTAAATTTCCAGATCCTTATTTGAGTCTTGAGGTCTTCCATATGGCAGGGACTGTTGGGTATGGTATCAGCATGGTATCACTGGAGGTAAATGACGATGTTGTTAGCTAGATTTTGAGTCCTGTGGAGCCTTTCAACCTTGTCACTGTGTCTTGTTTCTGCCATCTTATTATACACCTGAATAAAGAGCTGGTCTGACATCTTTTAGCCTTAGGGGTTCAATAAGGTTTTCCTCCCACCGAAGAAAGTCATTACACGGAAGGGTGAAGCAGTATTCAAAGCAATATGCAATGTTAAATAAGGCTTAATTGTCCGTAGACTTTTTGGTGTTTTATTAATCTATATTATAGTCTCCACGGTACTGGTAATATAAAGGAACATTAAATTGTGATTGTTATTCTTGGATCTGAAATTAATGTTTAGTTTAGTATTTATGTACTTTGTAACACCTGTTGGATTTAATAGGACAGGTTGACTCGTGTTATGAACATTATTCTGCTTTGACTTACCATATGTCAAACCAAATTGTATTTAGCAAAGTAATTTATTTTCCGAGAATGATTTGCTTATTTGTTATTGTGGAAAAGATTGAAGTTAACTATATATATCTGACTACCTGTAATGTTATGGCGGCAGCTGTACGTTGGTTCACTGCCCTCTGGAACCAGCTGGAAGGGTGGGATTTTGGGGTGAAATGTAAATACGAGAATCAGGATATTGATTTTAACAGGTGACAGTTTTACAACGAAATAATTGTCCCAGTGTTTTCATAAGCTGTATAACAAACATAAATTAACAAGTCTACTACCATAATGAAAATCGAATTATCTTGTTTCCCTTACAGATTCCTGCTTCCATGCTACAACAGCCATTCTCATAAATATTTTCTTCTCTTTCTACATGTAATATTGCGATTCTGAGCCTTGCTTTTGTCCTTATCTGCTCAGGCATGAAGGTGTGGGCGGGCGTGACTCTGGTACTGTGGGCGGCGGTGGTGCCAGCTCAGCCCGCTGCGGTGCCGACGGTAAGTGTGTGTGTGTGTGTGTGTGTGTGTGTGTGTGTGTGTGTGTGTGTGTGTAAAATCATCTGTATTTAGACAGAGGTAAGGAGGGAGGAGAGGGATTATTAACTGTTATATTACACCTTATTATACTCTTTTTAACTCAACTACTTTAAACACTGCACTGTTATCATTAAGCGTAACCTCAACATTTATACGGGCGTGATACACCACACAGCTGGGAGACAATTATTGATCTATATTGAGTGGAAGCTACAGAGTATGATATATAAAGCATTCATTACTATTCCCAAGCTATAGTATATTACAGAAGCTGTCAAGGCTGCAGTAATGAGTATAAACAAGACTAACTAACTGTGTGTGCCCTGCAGCAGGGACCAAGTACCTCAGGGTTTGAATGGAAGCACCACAACAATCAAGAGTTGGAAGCGACGCTGCGACAGGTGGTGAGCCGCTGTCCGGACGTCACGCGACTCTATGCTCTCAGCGAACCTTCGGTCAGAAACGTTCCTCTGTGGGTCCTGGAACTGTCTGACAACCCAGGCCACCATGAACTGCGTGAGTACAGGAATGCATTTGATTGAACGACTATTATACTATTATGCTATTACACGGTGCACCTCCCAATAGTAAAGGATAGTAACTGTTTATTCAGATGTTGCTTCCAGCTTCGAGTCTTGAAATGCAACGTGAATGACACTCATGCATGTCCTGCTCGTAGTACATCATAACGCA